>JAHZNC010004284.1:0-21386 GCA_027744095.1 Zhuqinia jingwanae | reverse complement strand
AGAATGACCGTTGGTGTGAAAATGGCAGGATTCTGGTCTCATTTGGGAACCAACTACGGGACAATCCGACTATTTAACAGCATGAAGTTTCAGATTTGGATCAATTGTCCGCTGGTTTCGGTTTGCGGGTTGGCAGTTTTGGTACAGCTATTCAAGTTGTTATCTTGGGTCAATGTGGAAGCATTGGCATGTTTGGCACAGATGAAACAGGAAATGCGTACTGTTCCCAAAACGGGTCCTTTCAATTTGCGTTTTGCTCAAAAGCTATTGACTTCTTTGAGACCATTGAAGGTTAAAGGTCATCACTTTTATCACTTCAAAAGGTCGACCCCAGTAACGTTCCAGAAGCAGTTGATAGATAACACCATTTCAGTTTTGCTTACATTTTAATAAAGAAAGTTATTATAAAAAAGGGTAAAATAATATCATTCAGGACTAATAATATATTATTAAATATGGAATTATCCAAAATGTGTCAACGATAAAATGTTTCATTGCATTACCGTTGACAATTACACGTTTAAAAGGTAGATTCAATATGTTAATTCATTTCGGGGTTCAAAAAAATTCTAAAATACATAAATTATAAATACTAGTTATTATTTATTATTAATATAACTAACCGTTAAGGTGAATAGGTAGGTTTATGACTTGTGACTTGATTGATTTGATATAAGAAAACTATGATCGTGTAACAGTATTCCTGCACTTGCATTTTATTGCATTGAATTTTTCATATATTCAGTCAACTGTAAACCGTATATAAAATCATGACACACTTCAATTCTTTTGCTTTGATATGCTTCTTGCCTAGATCTTCATTTCAATCGTTTTGATAAAACGACTTTCAAGTATTACAAGTTGTCCCCCCATTACTCAAGGTTGCGTTGATGGTGTAATGGTTAGCATTGGTGCCTTCCAAGCACTAGATCCGAGTTCAATTCTCGGTCAACGCACTAACTTTTTTTTTCTTTTAAATTATTTTATTTTCTTTTAAAATTTTTATTAATCAATTACATTTAACTTCTTTTGTAAATTAAAAAATAATTTATTATCATAATAGTGAAATGCACTATAATATTTTCAGTTTATGGTTATTATGAATAAGAAAAGAAATCACATTGGATGCGACGGAAAGATGAGTCGCCCACAGTATCCATTATGGCTAAGCTGTAAATCTAGATATAAAATAAAAAGTAATCTTATTAACTTATTCAATTTAAAAAAATTTAAAACTTAATTTAGGTTTAATTAATTTTAAAATGCATTTCACTCACCTGGGCTGCAGCTTTTATTGCATTCCAATAAACACCGACTCCCATACGTGAGACCATTTGTGCCACAAACTTGGGGAATCCCATCATCATCATCATATTGTTCTTCAGGACAATTGCATTCCTTGAGGGAGCAACGTTGCTTGCCATACCGTTTATGCATAAAGGGCTTTCCACAGTATCCATCATGAAACTTGACCAAATCTGGTTTGCACTCTTTGCTACAATCCATCAAGCACTGGCTTCCATAGGTAACCGAGTCTGATGCACAAATGGGTTGAAACGGACTCTCATCATCATCACAGTTGCATTCTTCCGGAAGACAGATAACCTTTTTGGAAGATTTACGGATAGCATATGAGGGGATCATGTTGAAAGACGTCTGCGCGGGCGGGCGTCTTCTACTGTAAGCCGGTTGACTCTTTTCTGGAAATGCCAATGGTTTCTCTTGCATATGTGCGTAATTTTGAGACAAAAATTGTAGGAACTTCTTGTCCCTCCCATTATTATACCCATTATTTCCACTTCCTGTTGTCATTACTGGGGTTGTTGGTGGGACTAGTGGATTAGTAGGAGAGTCATCATTACTAATTGGTTGCCTGGGACATCTTCCATAGCTTCTCAACTTGATATCCTTTCCACAACTTTTGCGTACACAGAGGAGCTCCTCAAAGTTTAAATATGTAAATCCATCCGACCCACACAAAAGTGTTAGCGTCAGATTCTTTGAGGAACTTATTCGGTTTATGTAGCAAGAGGAGTCACAGCTATTATCCAATAATGCGTGGTCAGTATCTTTTTGCTTAGACCTATTTTTTTGGGGTTCGTCCACACTAATGTCCATTTCTGCAGGTGGTGGTGGTTGTGGTGTTGACGCTTGTGTTTGTTTGTAGTACGGGGTTATGGCTGCAACTTTTGAGGATATCATCATGATATCCATCAAAAAGACAAGAAACAAAAAGTACGAAACAGTAGGAATGCAGTGAAAAACACGCATTTTTTCCCTAGAAATTGAGTAATATCTTGGGGGAATGTAAGACTGTCTATTTAAAAAAATGTTTTGACTTCTTTACTCAGATCACCCGTATCTGTGAATTGTGATTGTAATTTAAGTAATGATTTTGTTTGGTTCTAACGTTTTATATGCTCCAATCGTTAGAAGAATGGAGATTAAGACAATTTAAAATAACAAAAAGGACTTAATTGGTTTTCTGGATAACAATTAACAAAAAAGGCAATCAGGATAACATTTTTTCTTGGTTGTTGGGTGAAATGTACAATTATGAATTGTTTGTTAGCGTGCAAGTTACATCCTAAACACATTATTATCTAATTATGAGAACCGCTCCTTGATGATGAGTCAGATCGAAATGAAATGATAAATCAACAATTAGTCATATTTCCTTTTGTTGACAGTATTTCCTCTTTCAAAAGCATCTCTGCGACTTTGTGAGTTGCAATTAGTAATATGACTTTTTTTTTTAAATTTAAATATAAACCAAATTCATTAAATATCATTTATGAACATTTGTTTTTCGTTTTAGTATTTTTTTAAACTTCAGCAGACGCATAGGTAGCGCCAACTGTGAACTGAGTAGAAGAATAATTAAGACAAGAAAGATTACAGATAATGAGTCATTAATAATTTTTCAAACCCCAATTTACTTACCCACTCATTCATATGGATTTAGTGAGCATTTGTGTACATTCCAGTTGTTATTGTAGCGAAAGAAGTGGGTAGTAACTTGAATTTAAAAAAAATACATGTATACATATTTTTACAATCAGTAGAAGAAACAGCAACTTCTTTTATGAAACGGTTATTAACAGGTTTTTCAGTCTTGTTGATTATTTGATCTGTACTTTTATATTTATTGAATTCTATTGTTGTACCTACTTATTTTTTCTCCATGAACTACAGGGCATGATCCATGAGCAACATCATTTCGAACACTCCCGTTAAGATACATGTTAAACCTTTGTGGTATTCAGAAAGGACTTAATTTTAAATTTAGCAAACAAATATAATCAAACTGCATAATGAAGAAGCACAAAAATAAAAGGACTGATAATACCATAATATTGCAGAGCCTCTTTCCGGATATGCTACAACACCGGGAGAAATGAATGGCGTCGTTCCACCAATAATAGGTACTTCCAGCTAAAATATTTCGAACATTTTTCTTTTAAATTATCACAGAAAATACTTAAAAAACTTGACTTCATGTTTGAAATCAACAAGAAAATGAATATAAATATTTTACGTAATAGAGCATGGTGGCAAGGTAGTCTCCATATTTTTCCAAATATTCATTTCCTAAATCCGGCATATTTCCTGACTAAAAATATTTTTTTAAACAAGGCTATCTTCTATTTATGTCTTCCGCATGCATTTGTATCAAAATATGAAATAGTTAATTAGGCTTATAATTTACATGGTCACTATGAACTGGGTACATTCTTCCATACGTATACTCGACATACTGTCCATGCAACTGACAGTCCAAAAATCTTAATCCGGACACAATTTCGCTCATGTTTAAATAGCTTTTAGGAGTTTCCGGGTGGAAACCGATGCCTGCACTAAATCCACACTTTGTCCCGATATCATTGCTCCATTCCCCAGTCTTCTTTCCACTCAACTCCACATAATCACTATTTTGATTTTTTAGCGTGGCTATTGTGGCGTTGCTCAGGATTTCGTAAAATTGATAGAGTGGAGGGGATTCCGATAACTGTTCCACCTTCACTGGACTAATATACAAGGCTGGATGACGCTTGTGCTCATAGTGACATTTCAACTTGTTACTACTTTTTTGCTTGGATGACGTTGGTGGTGATCCGTTTTCTTGACATAAGTCCACAAACTGTTTTTCAGCGGTTGATTGGAGTGTCAGCTCAGTGTCGTCATGTTGCCATTTGTTAAGCTGTTATCATATAATATGCCATCCATTAAAACAATTTAATTTCGATGACTTTGATTTCAGTTGGAAAACCTTATGCCAGTTTGGCATTGAAATTCAAGGTAATTATTTCACCTGTTGTACAGCAACAAAGTGATATGCCCATTGCAAATCCTCACTTGTTGTAGATCCAAACATCACTGGAGGAAAAGGAGATGTCAATGAGAACTCGATCCATTCTACTGCCATTGTGTACCGTTTTCGCATCAAAGCAAACATTCCAATTATGAGACTTTGTGATTTGCTAAGTTTTCCACCAAAATTTGAATCAATTTCTTGACTATGAAATAGCTTTTAATAAAGTACAATAATAAAACTATTATTATTAAAGATTGACAATAAGGGGTAACCGGTCCGTACTTGGGTATGGGCTAATAGGTATGTTGAAAAAGTGAACTGTGTTCATAAATAGGTAAGTATTTTGTACCTTCACTGGAGTGTGCTTGTAATTATCTTGAAAGTTAATCCAAGCCATCATTGAAAAAAAGAGGTCTTCGACTCCAAACCAGTTCTCCTGCTCCAGTACAGGATTTATGTTGAGTACCTCCTTCATGCTGTCTGTAGAGCGGTATAAAAAATACAAGCTACAAATAAGTTTTTTTTTTAATTGTTTCTTCCATAAATAATTCCAGTAGTTGTTGTTTCATTTTACCCCATGATTTTTAAAATAACAAAGGAAGGTGGTAACTGGTAACTGAGAAGAGAGAACAATTACTTTTGAAATGGTCCCTTACTTGTTGTGCCAGATTCCTCAATTCCCCAAATCATCAAGTAATGTTGTGATTGTATCTTGAAAACTATGGTGGTAATTGGAAGATGCAGAGTAGCAAGTTTTTCTACTTTCTTCCCACCTATTTTTCTGCACTGTGAGTTGCCATCAGCGTATAATTTTTTAATTAAATGCAAACTCGATCGCAATAGACGCCTTTGAAAATGGAGAAGCTGCTTCCGTTTGCTCAGCTCTGTAAACAACCATTCTTCATTGATATGCCAGGCTGTAAATTCCTGCACTGTGTGAAGAATTCCCATGCTCACATATTTTTCGGGGTGAACATGATGATGCAAATTTAAAATTACAAGGTACAAAGATACTAGTACAAAAGAAGGCAATAACCGTGATCTGGTCATCACACACAATAAAACAAATACATAATTTTTTTAAAAAAATTCTCAAAGCTAAAAATGGTTCATGTAAATAGGTGATCACACATGGCACACATTAATAGTAAAAAAAAGTGGTGGGTGAAGTTTTCTCTTTTTTTCAACAAAACATAGCATGTAATAAAAATGTACAATGGTCTTTATTGTTAATATCACGTTTTCATTTAAATTAATCAGTGACATGAAAATATTTATGAATGCGTTTGTTCTTTTGACACCTAAAAAATGTACTGAAATGAATACTTTGTATCTGGAGTAATGCAAATCACAATTGAAAGATATATAATCTCATTTTACCCCGAAATTTTAATTTCAAGTTTAGGACAGAAAAAATACATAAATAATTTAAAGAAGACTTATAAATAAAATTCATTACAAAGTTTTTGTGACATTTTTCATTATTTTCATCATAAAAATTTAAAACTAACTTCTAATAATACAAATTTTTTTTCTCAATAAAAAGGTCATTTCATCAACAGTCAACAGTGCAGTGTTAATGCAATGGTAAATGGGGAAAAGACCCTTTTATATTAAAGTTGGTAACTAAATTCCAAAGTTACTTAAAAACCCGACAGTTTTCAGATACTGCAAGTCCTTCCTCACAATCTCCATGGAAGGTAAAATATTGTTTCCAAAGTTGGGAATAAACCTGGAAACCTTGTCATTTCTAAAGAATGTGTCTGGCGACACAAGATAACCTTTCACGAATCCACAAGCATCCGCAATGTACATGCTCATTGTTTTCTGATCCTTGTACAAATCCTTCATGCTATCAATAATCTGAGCATCATTGCTTTGCAATCTCTCTGCAAACTCTGACCATTCCAAGATTTCCAAATCCTTGCCAAACTCTTCCTTTGCCACTCGCAAAAATTCTTGTTCCACTTGAGGTTGGGGATGACCCACGTTGAATACCTCAAAGGGGGTCTGGTCATTAAAAAATAGTTTTAGAGACAAGTCGGCACACATGTCAATGGGCAGAAAGTTGGCTGGGATGGCCAAGCTGGGCATTGCATTCACTTTGAGGAAACTCAAATATCTCAAAATATACATATTGTTGAAATAGTCCAAATGACCACTTTGACTGTTTCCGGCGATCCATGGAAACCTGAATACTTTGCACGGGATCCCTCTCAGATTCGCTTCCTTGAGCAAAAGTTCACAAACAAACTTGGACATTTGTTGACCCGGAAGTTTGGCATCAATACTTGCTTGGATGCAATCCATTTCCGGCCAGTCATCTGACAAGGTGCCTTGGTCCCCAGTTTCTCCAAAAATACCGCACAGGAATGTGGACGCGTGGTTAAATGTGCTTGGTTTTGAGGGTGGAGGCAAACTTTAAAATGTTTACGGTGCCACCAACATGGACACTTCTGACGTCACTCAGTGTACCATTGTCATGATTTCTGTAGGGTTCCGTCTGACTCGACTTTCCAGCGCAGTGAATCACGGCATCCACAAACTCACACAGGTTGTCGTAGAGCTCCTTTTCCAGTCCCAAGTTGGGTTTGGTGATATCCCCGGGAACGCATTGAAGTTTTGACATGTCTACTTTTGATGTGAGTTGCATGGACTTTAGCCCATCTGCAAGTCGTTTTTCGGGGGTGGTGCCCTCCATCTCTCGAACCAGACACACAATCTTCTCTACATTCTTGTACATGGTTGAAAGTTCCGAGACAAGGTAGCCACCAAGTTGTCCAGTAGCACCGGTCACGAGAACCGTTTTGATTTTTGATGGTTGGGTTGCTGCTGCTGACCCGCTTGTGCACTGAATGCTCTCGTCCAACTGGCAATCCTTGCTGAAAAGTTGGGTGAGCTCCTCAGTGGACAATGGCTCAAGTGAGAATGACTCGCTATCCACATCCTCCATAAGTTTGTTGACGATTGCAGCAGCAAGTTGTCGCACAGTGTTGCAATTTTTGAGAAGACTCGCGGTAACATTTAGTCGGGAGCCTACAAGCGTTTGAATGCTATTTTTCAATTCTATTAGCATGAGCGAGTCCACGCCCAGATCCTGAATGTTGGCGTCCACACTCATCGGCTCATCCGCCTCCAAGCGGAGTGCTGCCCGGAGGATAATTTTCAGATAATTTCCCACAATATCTATTTTCTCCTCTTTGGTTTCAACAATGTCCATTTCACCCCAAAACTTCTCTGCCTTTAGTGACTGGCCACTATCCTGAGTTGTACTGCTTATTTGCTTCCAGAGACGTTCATCCAAGTAGGATTTTGTGATTGGGCAAAGCAAGGCAAGATTTGAGAATGACTCAAATCCACCAAAGCAAATTTGTAACTTTTGACTTTTCAATGCAACTTCCAAGCCATTCAGCATTCTCTTGACGCTCACTGGGATCACACCGGTAATTGAGATTTCCTTGGCGCATCCTACTTGAGCCCATTGTCCCCAATTTATTGATGTGGCCGGAAGACCCATGGAATGTCGATAGTGAGCAAATGCATCTTCGAAGCAATTGGCTGCAGCATGATTCGGCTGACTTGTTGTGCCTATCAACGCGGTTATTGAAGAATACAAAACAAAGTGCTCCAGAGGGAGGTCTTTGGTCAAATGGTGAAGATTCCAGGTTCCTTCAACTTTTGGCTTGAATGTAGCCTCAAAAGCTTCCCAAGTTTGATTTCCATACAGGTTGTCTCGTAATACCCCAGCACAGTGCATTACGCCTCGGAGCGGCTTCCCTGATTCCTTTCCCACAACATCATCAATGGCAGCTTTGCACTGGTCATAATCCGACACGTCAAACTGCTTTACCACAACGTTGAATCCTTTCTTGTTTCGAAGATCATCAATGACCAGGGCGATATCCGGTTTTGGAGGACTTCTTCCCGTGAGCACAATATCTGTGGCTCCCTTTTCCAGCATCCATTTACAAACTTCAAAGCCGATTCCTCCCAAACCCCCGGTAATTAGGTAGGTGCTTTCGTCATTGAAAAGGGGTACGCTCTCTTTCATTTGCCCATCTTGTGTGATAACGTCTGGCATAACGGCAATCACTTTACCCACATGTTTCGCCTTTTGGAAATATTGCAGGGCTTGTCGAATGTTGAGCGCATCAAATTTCACGTATGGGATAGCCTGAAGATATCCATTTTCCAAGTATTCTCTCATGTTATCAAGAAGCTTGGCCCATGCCTCTCGCTCCAAGACTGTCAGGTCAATAATTGTGTAGTCCACATCCGCTCTTTGGGCCTTCACCTCTTCCGGTGTCCAAATAGACAATTTACTCATTTCCACAAATCTCGCGTTGGTCGCACAGGCCGCCAGTGTGGCTTCCTTTAATCCTGGTCCAGTTATCGAATTGAGTACCACATCTACTCCCCTTCCACCAGTGACCCTCATGATATCCTGCTCGTAGGAAGTGTTTCTGGAATGGAACACGTGCTCCACACCAATTCCCTTGAGATAAGCTCTCTTCCTTGCGTTGCCTGCCGTTGTGATGATTATGGCACCGACATGCTTTGCAAGTTGGATAGCAGCCAGACCCACTCCCCCGGATCCAGTGTGGATGAGAACAGTGTCACCCTTTTTCATTTTGGCAATGTTGATCAAGCAGTGATACGCCGTGGCAAAGACTGCTGGCAAAGTGCAAGCCTCCCAAAATGTCATTTTATCCGGGATTCGGAGAAGACTGTCAATACCCAACACCAAATGACTGGGTAGCTGCGCCTCCTTGAAATTCGCACCAAACACCCTATCCCCAACTTGATACGTGCTTACCCCGCTTCCTACTTTGGTGACAACCCCAGCAAAATCCAGACCAACTGTGTTGAGCTGCTCGAATTCTGCACTAGGCTTTAAAATTGTCAAAATGTCTTTGAAATTGAGGGCAAAAGCCTTTATTTTTATCTCCACCTCGGTCTCCTTCACTTCTTCAACGTCCAAAGCATCAAAACTCAGATCCTGGATTGCCCTACTTTTTGGCAGCACCAAATGGTATCTATCCGAGCTGGCTGGAAGTCGCAGCTCATCCTCACGCTTGGTTGGAACTGTGCACTTGACAAATTTTGGCTCGTATCGGAAATTGTCTCTGTATGCCACCTGGAGACGAGCTCCATCCTTGGATCCTTTCCACTTGGTCAACTCAAACAAAATTTGGTCGGCCGGTCCATTTATTTTCGAATTCCCCATGGAATCAAATCTTTCCAAATCAATGTACCTCACAAATAATTCCGGATTCTCATTCTTTAGCGCTTTTACCATTCCAAAAAGTGTGGCTGCTGTGGGATTACCAGACAGGGACTCATTGATTGAGTGCACTCCTTGAGACAACAAGAACAAGCCTGGTGGTCTCTTTTGTACAAGTGCCCACTTGGCTATATTCATGAATGGCAATGCGACCTGCTTCTGATCAACCTCATTTGGATTTAGCCCCCAACCATACACGATCCCATGTAAATTCTCCATTTTAAGTAGAGCCTCAATTTTGGTCACGTTTTCGCTCTCTGCTGGGATGGTTGCGATGGCAATGTTTTTATTAAGATTTTGCCTTGCTTGAGCAACAGCTTGGGTGTCATCATCCGAACACTTGAAAACTGTCAGCACATTGGCCCCAGAAACACACAACATGTTCGCCACTTGCTGTGTGCTCTTATCAGCTGCCATGCAAAATACCACCCAAGCTCCACACTTATTTTTAATGTTTGGGGTTGGGAACAAGCTGGTAATATCAACATCTTCTGCGGCTTCCGCCATGATGCATCCAAACTTGTCCACATATGTTTGGGATGAGTGCACTGATTTGAAGCCAGACTGGATGAGCACCTCGGCCCAAACCTCCTCATCCACGCAGGCATGATGTGGTCTCCATTGAAAATCCTCAAATCTCCAGTATCCATCCAACAGCCCAAAAACAAAGGTAATGTCTCTTGCAGCAACAATTGTTTCTGTAAAGCAGAGAGCCGCCCTTGGTCTCATTGTTTGCCGGATATGCACCAAACATTCTTGAAGATTCCTAGTGGCGTGGAGTACATCTGTGGCGACAACGAGGTCAAAGTAGTTGAGTGGCATGCCCTGTTCCAATGGACTCTGTTCCAGATTGAAAACAGCAAATTTGAGGTTTGTCTTGTAGTCCTCAAATTTCTTTTCCGCTTTGACAAAGAAACTTTGGGAAATGTCCGTGTAGTAGTATTCAAATTTGTCTCCCCAACTTTCTCTCAACCACTCCAAAACGGATTGACTGATGGATCCTGTACCGGATCCTACCTCGAGCACGCGGTACACCTCTTGTCCGACGACTCCCTCCGAGTTGTTGTTGTTTGTAGCATGTGTCAATTTTATGCAGGATTGCATACCATGTTTGGCCAAAGAAATAATGTCCTTTCGACCCGGATAATTTTGGTAGTAGTGATCAGCAGAGAACTGCTGCTTGTCTTCCTCCGTGGGGAAGAGAATGGCGAGGGGGGATATCTCCCCTTTCAAAATTTTAGCGAGCACGCTAGCAATGTGCTCGTAAATGCAAATCACATTTGACGAAGAAGCCGTCTGTTTTAGCTGCAAAGTTAAATGCTCAATTTCAGACTGCACTTGGTCGGATGATGGTGGCATGCAATTGATTTTCCACAATTTTTTGTCATTGTCCCACTCCATAATCTTGTTCTCTTCTTGGAGCGTGATAAAGTAAAAGTGGACCAATTGTCGGAATGCTGGCTGAATGTTGAATAGTTGGCAGAATTGTTCAACTTTTATGGCTTGTCCCAATTTCGGCTCCCAGCCAAGCTCATAAAGTGCATTTAATATGTACAGGAAAAGAAGTCGATCTGTTGTCATGGCAACATTGTATTTTTCTTGTGAGGTCTCCTTTAGAAGGATCAGCTCCCTTTGAAACTCGTCTTGGGAGTACATTGGTTGGATGGGGGAAAGTTTGGTGAGATTTGTGAATGGTCCTGGGATGACTCGCCAGACCTCCTCCCACGCATCTGGGATGCTGCTGGACTGCTGTTCCAAGACAGACTCGATCGTGCGAACGTTGGTGTCAATTAGCTCGACATCGTCGAAATATGCAATTGGGGTGAGTTCCTTGGTGAGGACAAATCCATAATATTTTTCATTTTCTTCCCAAACGTACATGTACACTGTGGATGGGGAATTTCCTTCTTCGGTGTCATTATTATCACTTTTGGTTCCCACTTCCGGAATGGCATTGAGTAGTGTCAAGGTGCCTATGCGAATTGGTACTTTGAGTTGAGTGACTTGATCATATTTGGATCCAGTTAGGATGCCTGCTTGGAACAAGCCATCAATGATAAGGGGATGAAGCAGGTATTTGCCGTGATCTTCTGGTACAGTGATTTCGGCAACGACCTCATCTGAATTGAGCCCATTTTGCTTGAGATTCCAGTGTCGCCGGATTCGCCGGAATGTTTCTCCAAATTTTAGACCAGCGTCGTCCACACGCTTGTAGAATTGGTCGGCGTTTGTGGGCTCCACTTTTTGCATGATCTCTTTGATTCGGTCAGGGTTCCACTTTTTCATAACTTCTCTGGTGGAAGCCATGGGTATAAATGTGGAGGAGGCATGAAGTATCCATTTCCCGGATTCCTCTGAAGTCGTGTTTTGATGGAACACTTTCACACGGAAACCTTCTGAATGACCTTCGTTATCATTTCCACAAGTGACTTGTGGCAAGTCTACAATCACTTGAAGGCGACATCCCTTTCCTTCCTTTAACTCCAACGGCGCATCAATGCGAAAATTGTCAATTTGCACTGCCCTTTGGGGTGTTTCCATCGTGTCAGTAAATCCATTAGCAACGCAGTATCCAGATGCTAAGCAAATCTCTGCATAGCCAGCGCCTGGGAACACCACCCTGTTCCCGATACAATGATCCCTCAAGTACGGCACAGACTTGATGCTGAGATCATTTTGGAAAATGTTGAGGGTGGACGCATTGTTCAAATTGTGGCCTATCAGAGGATGAATCAGGGACACGTTCCCGCTGGTGCACTCCACCCAAAATGATTTTCGTTGGAAGGGGTGGAATGGAAGGGCCACCTTATTTCTGATGTACGGATCATCAAATCCCTTCCAGTTTACCTTGTAGCCAAGAAGGTAGAGCTTTCCCAGAGTGGTCAAAATAGTTTGCCATTCATCTGACCCCCGACGAAGGGAAGGGAGACATGTCATTTGAACAGCTTCATTGTTCATCATCACAAAGCTGGAGAGAATGGGCTGTGGCCCGATTTCCAGATATTCCAGCACATTTGCTTCACGAAGGGCAGAGCATGCATCCACAAAGCTTACCTTTTCCCGTGTATGGCGAACCCAATAGTCACTATTGATTTCGGAAGGGTCCCCAATCATTCTTCCTTCCATACCGGAAACGAATTGAACATTATAGTTACCCTGTTTGTAGTTGACGGTTTCCGCTATCTTCCTGTACTCCTCTAGCATTGGATCCATGTGACGGGAATGAAATGCGTGGGTGGCATCCAAAATAATAGCCTTCATCCCCTGTCCTTTCAGGAATTCCAAGAAACTTTGGATTTTGTCTGTGTCCCCGGCAACCACAGTTTGTTCGGGATTGTTCACCGCCGCAAAGTCCAACTCCATTTTGGCTGACATCATAAATTTTTCAACTTCCGGTTTACTGGCCTTGATAACCAACATGCTTCCTCGGGGAAGGTTGTCAATCAAACGACTTCTTTCAGCACTGCTCAGCTCCTTGGAAGATGGGTCGCTTTCCTCCCAGAGAGCTTGGCGAATGGACAAGTTGTACATTTCTTTGAGGCTCCTGTCGCAAGCATCAAAATTTATGCGGAAAATGGGACTGGTCTCATAGAGAGCCTTGGCCATCCCTTGATACTGGGATCCTTGACCTGTGAACAGGAAGCAGATTTGGTGGCTTTCCCCTTCTTTGACTTCAGCTCGAACAACTTGGTTTTCTACTATGGCCTTGACGGCATCCTGGTAATTGTTTGCAATGATGAAAGCCCGATGACTGAACGTGGCTCTCCCAATATTTGCTGTGTAGGCAGCGTTGGCAAATGTGTCCTCACACTTCTTTTCCGCTCTCTCCGCAAAAAGTATTTCGTATTCTTTCAGCAAATCTTCCAAGGCTTCACTGTTTTTTCCAGAGATTTTCAAAATGTGAGTGGGTCTCTCAAGCTCAAGGGTAAACTTTGGCTGTTCATAATCAGGGGCTTCTTGGATGATCATGTGTCCATCAGTGCCGGTGATTCCAAAGGAGCTCACCCCAGCAAGTCTTGGTTGACCTTCAACCTTGGGCCATGGAACGGATTCCAACGGGATCATGGCAGGAATGGAATCCAAAAATATTTCTGGGTTGAGGTTCTCCAAATTCAAGTGTTTTGGAATAAGCTCGTGTTGCATGGCAAGCACCGTTTTCATGATGCCAGTGATTCCGGAGCATGACTCAGTATGCCCCACGTTTGTCTTCACAGATCCTATGACTAGTGGGGATCTTCTTTGTGGTGAAAAGTATGCCTTGGCAATGGCGGCCACTTCCATCGGATCCCCCACTGAAGTTCCCGTTCCATGAGTTTCCACAAAACTCACTTGATCTGGTCTCACGTTGGCGTCCTTTAGTGCCAACTGCATTGCAAGTGCTTCGCAATGAACTGTCGGTGTTCCCAGACTTCTGCTCAGCCCCTCTTGAGAGACAGCCGAGCCTCTGATCAACGCCCAAATGTTATCTCTGTCTCGAAGGGCGTCACTCATTCGCTTCAAAACCAAAACTCCGCATCCCTCTGCTCTGCCAAATCCGTCAGCCTTGGAGTCAAATGTTTTGCAGCGTCCATTTGGAGCAATGACATAGTCCATAATGTTACTGGTGAATGGGTGGAGCAACAGGTTGACGCCACCTGCCAAAGCGAGGTTAGACTCACCGGTGCGAAGACTTTTTACCGCTAAATCTACAGCAACGATTGCTGATGAGCAGCCACTCTCTGTGGCAATGCTTGGACCAGTCAACCCCAACAAAAATGAAAGTCTTGCGGCAGCTGCTCCAATGCTGTTTCCCATGTACGTCCTGAAAAAGTCCTTTTCGGCTGACCCTTGTACAATATCTTTGTAGTCATTCATCCAGCTTCCGGTAAATATCCCAGTGTAGGTTCCGTACAAGCTGAAAGGGTCAATCCCACTGTCTTCCAAGGACTCCCACAGAACCTCGTGAAGAAGTCTTGCTTGGGGATCCATGTAAGCAGCATCCTTTGGACTTACCCCGAAAAATCTTGCATCAAACTCATCCACTGTCGTCGACAAGAATCCTGCGTTTGTCTTCCTTTCATGTGGAGATACGCGGAGGGAATGTTCCTTTGTCCAACGGAATGCGGGTGGTTCCCGAACTCCCTCCACGCCCTGGTGCAACATGCTCCAAAATTCTTCCAAGTTATTTGCTCCAGGATAGCGACAACTCATTCCAATGATGGCAATCGGCTCATTCACGTATTCATCAATGTTCTTGCTAGAGAGTCCAAGGGAGCGGGCTGCCAATGGATCGTTAAGCAACTGACACACACTTTTATAGTAGGTATCCAGCCAAACAGCAGTGATTAGCTGTGAATTCAAGAATCCATGCATAAATTTACACGCAATTAAAATAGATATGTTGTAAATGAAAATTGTAAAGTAGCGTTTGATGTTTTACCTTTTCTGGTAATCCCATGTTGTTCACGGTTTTCAGCGGTTCAAGTTGTTCTGCAAAATTTATGCCTGTGTGAAAATCCACAAATTGGATGATTGGAGCGTGGGTCTGGTTGCTACCGAAAAGGAAAATAAGTCAAGTATTTTTTATTATCAATATCAAGAGCTGGAAAGTTATTAATCTGAAAAAAATATTTGGCTTCAAATTTTGTAAAAATTATCACAAAAAAAAAATTAAAAATAATACGTCATAAGAGTTCCAGATTTTAGGGAAAATTGTGCAACCATATCTTCCGGTATGAAATCAATTTTCATTGCTCCTCTTTGATTCTTGAGCCATGTCAGAAGGTAATCCTCCAGTGACACTGCATTCACAAAAAAAAACTATTAGTTTAGATACAAATTATTTTATCACGACACCTCTTATTATCTGAGGATATTTGGCAGGCCCATGACTCATCCATCTCATATTACTCCAATACCAGAAGGTCATTCTGGGTTAAACAAACACATCTGACACACCAAAATCATGGTGATGAAATATCGTACAATATCGAATAAATTATTAAAATTTCAAAAAATTACTGTTTCCACTATAATGGCAGACATTTTCCCACAAAATATTCCATAGTTGTCGTTTTGGCGACAGAACGAAAAGGGACATGTCCAGCCAATCCTCATCTGCATCATTGCCGATGCATTTGAAATCCCCCGAATCTTCAAAGAGCTTGTCAGCATTCTCCAGAAGCTTTAAAATATAAAGACCACGAAATTAGTATAATATGAAATCCTTTTCCAATGAACTCATTCTTTCGATGAGATATTATAATTAGGTACATTAGATAATAATAATTGGAATTCATACCAGGGAGTTTGGTGCCACAAATACACACTTTTCGAGAAAATATAAAGAAAAGACAAATAACTTGGCTTGAAAGTCTTCTGTTGTGGAACCCTTGCAAGGGCTATCATAACTTTCGTCCATGTACAGCACAATGTCAAATGCCTTACGAAGAACCATCCTTTTAAAAAAAATCAAAGAAATTAAATAAACTAACTAACTAACATAACTACATGTACAAATTTATGAATAGTTTACTAAAACTTTTTTATTTAAATGTATTTAAATTAATACACAAAACTATATTTTTTGTGAAAACCTGTAGTTGAGTTTTTTTTAAATGTTTTACCGTTTTTCAGTTGACACACTTCTGCTGGACGTGATTACTCCAATAGTTCGAGTTGTATTTGTTTTTCGTAGTGATTCAGCAAGAACCACTGCACTGGCCACGGTGCCATCCTCCAGGGCACATGTAAGCCAAGCTTCCGTCTTTCGTTGAGCTATGCATTTACAAAAATTAATTAAAAATAAAACAACAAACGTTAAAATCGTAACGACAAATAAAACAGCACATTCTTCTTTAAACATTTTCAACAGCAGAACCAACTTCAAATCTCACTTTTCCCCAAAAAAATTCTAATAATAATAATTAACAAATCCACACAAAATGTTACTTCTTACCCATTTTAATTTTTTCCAAAGATTTTTAAATTGCCAAACTTTACATAAAAACTATAATTCTTCACTTAATTATGAGTCCAAAATAAATGTATTTTTTATTACACATACTAAATCCACACACCAAATGCACTGGTCACTTTACACAAAAAAAAATATTCAATAATTTTTTTCGATTTCGCTCACAAAAAAATGTTTTGTTTTCATAAAAACCACAACATAAAATCCTGAACCGAGCACCTTGTGCTCATCACTATAAGTCTTATATCCATGTTTGATTTCAGAAACAAGCACTTTTATCGTTTTAATCCTACCACAAAGGTATTTCCTTTTTTTTATTAGCGTCCTATCAACTTCATGGAAGATGGACTAATGACCAAAAAATATGCTAAGCGGTCCCTTGTCATCTTCTTTATTTGGCTAGTCTTCTGTTGGATAATACCAATAATAGTATTTAATGGACCTAGTACTGATTAGATGACGTGTGATAAAGGATGATAAGATGATCAGATGATATCATAATAATAGTAATAAAATAACCGCAATATGATATGATGATGATGATGATTAATATGTACTGTACCTAAATAAATACAAAGTTTCCTTCAAGCATAAAAGCAAGCAGTACATGATGATGACGATGTTATGATGATTGTAATAATAATTGTAATGATGACCAATCCATGATGAGTTGATGAGTGTACAAAAAATTAGTCAACCATTGCACTTGGTTTTGTGAGCAAGCATAGCCGCTAGTAAACAAGCATGACAACAATACTACAAAAAAAGTAACAATAAAAGAATATATATATATACTTGCTTCAACGTCGAGCAATCAACGACGAACTTCGACCCACATTCCCAAGTGCAAAAAAGCTACTTGGCCGATCTAGCTCAAGTTCAGCAGGAACATGATGTAATGAGTAATAATGATGATCAATGAGTAATGATATAAACTTTATGAACTGATAACAAGTTCCTCAATTTTAATGGCACTAGTAGTACAGCAGGGACGAGAGAGATTTCTTTCTATATGCATATGGTTTATTGCCGGTTGCCAATTTGAAAGTGAGAGATGACGAAATTATTATTCCCCTTTTCAATTTTTCTGTGACGATGACGACGACGACGATGTGTCGACGACCATGTGACCATGTAGTAATTATTCCAGTTTTTAGGGAGATTATTAAAGGGTGGTAAAATGTTAACTGGTTTGGTGGCGTGTGTTTGTAATACAAAAAATATATATGACTAAATAAAATGACAACTAGGTGTTGTTGTTGTTGTTGGTGGTGTTATCATTTTAATTATGCTCTTAATTTTAATTATTTTAAATTTATTTTTTTATTAAATTTTTATCATATATTATGTTGCTACACACACACCCTTGTCGTATAATTATCATCCCTTTTGTTATGCGCCTCACATGTTATTATTATCATTATTATTATTTTGTTATGGCCTTGCTCATATCAACATTTTTGTCTAATAAAAAAAAATTAAATTTTTATTGTTTTTTTTGATAAATATGAATTTTAACATTTAATACTATTTATAATAATGGCCATTTATTGACAAGCAGAAAAAAGCAAAACAATGGATTTATAATATGCAAAGTTGCCATTCACGCCAACTGCACATCATTTTTATCCTGCCAAAAAAACAAAACACTCTGTGATTATGTCATAGTCATATGGGCATACAAATACAGATATGTACATTTTTACAGGTTTGTCTTGATTAAATGATACTATAATAAAGTACAATAAAAAAACAATATATTATGATTTTTTTTTTGATACAGGTGGTTGGTAGGTAGGTAGGGGTATATCATCAAATCATTTTTTTTTTGATAGGTATTCATTATAGTGCATCTTCTAGTTGTTTGGTTTTTGTAAAGACGACACGGAAACAACAGTTATTGCCAAATTCCTTATTCAATTAAGTTATTGTTTTTTGAGAGAGACAGAGAGGAGTCACTACTCCACCACCACCCTCAACAGTTTAAGTTTGCCTGTATTTATTTATTTTTTTGCATGAACTGCTGAGTACAATCATTGACCATGACATGATACTGGTTTTTTTTAATGATGTGTAGTGTAGAATCTACGTAGATTATTGCTACGACTACTAGTCGAGTCTCATCAAGAGTCTTTTTTTTTATATATAACTGCTGTGCTAAGTAAACATGAGTTGTGATCAGTGGACGGTGAAAACTGATAAGACCCCTGCTGCTTGCTAATATAGTTTGCTGCTCTGCTGATTTCTCATATTTGCATTGAAATGTACACGTTTGCTTCTAAGAAGTCATTTATTTATTTTTAGTAGTCAGAAACTACAACCGGGATACCGATGTAGCGTAGACTACAATTCATCATGGAATCATCATCATCATCATCATCAGATTTATAATTGATTCTGGTAGCACTCAAAAAATGTATGAGACTTTATTTTCATATTTACTATTTAACTTTGTTGTAGGGTGTATCAAAATAATTATCTACAAAGAATATTATTTAAGAAAGAACTGTCATGCAACGGACAGACAAACAAAAGCGTTAGAGTCATAACGTTACTTAGGCGCCTTGATCAACTCTAAAAGTGAATCATTGACTTTCCGCTTTGTAGAAGACAACATCTTGTTAGAAAAATCAAGACAACTTGCGCAATTTTGTCAATTTTTTTATACGTAAATCCCCACGACGACAAACCTTGAAGGATCACTAATCATTGCATTTTGTAATAAGTATTCATATCCCTCAATTTATTTCAGCTCTGAATTGTTTGGATATGAATTAAAATGTAAATGTAAATGCTATTTATACAATATTATATATTATTCTGAATGTTTGTTTGTTTTTACACGTACAATGGGCGAAGAAAACAAGCAAGAATTCTTTATAAATAAATTTTGGGTAGGTATTTAATTTTACCTCTCAAAATGAACAATCCCATTGTCTGCAAAAGTGCAAACAAAAAACAATTTTTTTCCAAGCAATTTGTATTGTTGAATACAGTGTTAAAAATAGTCTAATTGTGTGTTAATTTGTCTCGTTTGGATTTATTTAATGCATAGGTATATGCATACATAATAATAAGCATTTACATTTAATAAAAACAAATACCCAAATTCTAGTTTTATTTTTGACACATGCTCCCTTGACAAAAGACGACAAAATATTTACTTACCAGAGTTACATTAACATAACTTTAACTCAAAAAGTCTAAATTTTTAAATTGATTTGTAAAATTTTGATTGTTGAATTTCTCCATTGATTTGAATATAATAATACAATGTTGAATGTAGTTTGCATAATTCATAATAATATTTTAATTGGTTCTTTTCGACATTTTCTATCCCATTTGAGTAAAGCACTAGTTGTTGTCTCTATAGGCAACAGTATGAATCAGGTACACCAAACATTTCCTCATCAACAAAGGGCTTGAACTTAACCCCTTTTCTCAACATTTCTACACTATTCTACTTTTATTGTTATGCAGACATGAATGCATCTTGCGGAGACAAGTGCTGTATTCTACCATTGCTTGGGGCAATTTATTTCAAAATATACGATTAAATTGTCTATTAAAATTAGCATAAATACTACCCTTTTTTAATACAAATTATGACAGGTGTAGTAATTTGTAGCTTGCATATCAATTAATTCATTGCTCAAATGCTGCTTGTGTGTTCTTCGATAAATGTCACGGAATCCCTTATGTATTCCCTTCCCAGCTTCCTTAACATCCTTGTCACTCAACCAAACAGAGAATCACGAGAATAACAATAAGTACACATCATATAAGGGATCAAATGGTGAATTTCTAAATTTACAGATAATAAAAGAATGTCCTCATCTTTCCACTTGAACATGGATACAATGGACAAAGTAGTATGCTCAATGGACCACGAAACACAGAAAGCATGTTTGATTCGGTGTGGTCGTATCGTCAGTATTTTAACTTAGAATTCTAAGTGACCCCCCGATGGGCGTTGGGAAAGGAGTGTAATAAAAGCTTTTTGACTGCCTTCGTTGTACGTTGTGCGCAAACAAACCTGATTTTTTCAGAATTTTGGCATTTCCATCATCATTTCATGGAAACATGGATGCCACATTCCCTGGAAAAGCGAAGTAACGTGGTATCCCACCTCCCCCCATAAATAATGATATAGGCAAAAGGAAGGGGTTACATATATGAGCACAAATCTGATCAAATTGGAGGCAAATAAAAAGTTTCATAATCACTTCTTAAAAATGGGTTTAATGAAATTAGCAGCTCGTGCTGTGGACTTACTTTCTCTGTCAACCTTCTTTCTAATGGTTCAATATGCAAATCACTTGTATTATAAATATAAAATATGCAAATCACTTGTGTTATTTCTGTTTTTGTGTTAATTATATAGTGTCCTCTGAAAATGACTTGAGCGAAATTATTTTGAATACACCCAATGTAAAATATTTATCCCCATAATAGCACGTATTAAACATGGTAATAGTTATCCATTTTGGTATTGACCCCTGATCCGGTATTGAACAAAAAGTATAAATTGGAAACTGCCAATTTTACCTTTCTCTTAAAATTTGAAAATTGGTTTGTTCTTTGATTACATAAAATGGATTTCTTGAGAATTTGCATTGAATTTACTGAGAGTAATACTATCTTATCAAGTTATTTTGCGGTTCCAAGAAATAAATAATGAGTCTCGATTTGGATTAATTTCAGCTTTATAATTTTTGAGTGCTTTTTGTTTTTAAACCTGGGCTTTCACTAAAATTGTGATGCAAATTATTTTCCTTTCAATAAAGTGAAAATAATGGTTACCTGTGTGAAGTTTGATATGGATTAACGCG
>JAHZNC010004283.1:0-111931 GCA_027744095.1 Zhuqinia jingwanae | reverse complement strand
TTAAATAAATTGTCATATCCGATGACATATATTGCCAATATTTGTGTCATATTGTCATACATATTTTGCCATAATTTATGTCATGCGAATCACACGTCTAATTATTATAAACTTTAAAAGCATTTATAGTTATTATTATTATGACATATATATCTATTTTTTGCTTATGATGGATTGGTAGCATAAACTGTCATTCGTGGTCCATATCAATAATAAATGTATATGCTTCACAGATCTACACTCAGGAAGTTTTAAGAAATGTTTGCTAAAAAATCCACTTGTCTTCTTGTGGCATGATGCTGTTCGGATGATGATGCAAGTATTAATTTTCGAGTTAAGAATTATGACTTATTACTATATTGCCATTTACCTACTAACTAATTTGGTATTGGGTCGTTATCGATGATACGATGAATGATGAGCATACCGATAAAAATCTCACAAAAGATGATTCCTTTTAGTTGGCAGTGCCACCAAATAATTATAGATGAATAATAATAATAATATGAATGGTTCATAAACAAAAAAAAATGGAATTTTTGGGTGTGTGTGATGGCTTAACTTGGCGAATATTGTACTCACTTACCTGTAAAGAAATGAGAATTGGTCAACAAAAGATATATATTATACCAACTCTTTCTAATCAATCTGTTATGCAGGTATGCCTCTTTTTGCTCCTACTACAAATTAGTGAAAAAATGATTTATGGAAACAGGGCTCTTGCTTATGCAAACAACTTTTCAAAATTTATCTTTTTAACAGCAAAAAATAACATTTCCTTAAAAAAACACGATTACCAACAATATTTGATATTTACTCTTCTCACTCTATTTAGATTATTCCTTATTACGTTTCCCCTCAATTTTTCTCATGATTTGTTGATCTCTCTCAAACCAATTAAATTATTTACCTAGAAAGATGTTTGAATATTTATTTATTTTGGGTTTTTTATATATCCCAATTTGTCAATAAGCCAATCCTCCTTCTATATTTGAATTGTGTAACAATTAACAATTTTAAAAACTAACTACCGTTTTTTATACATGTTATCTAAACAATAAAAGCAGGGCACCCATTCATTGACACCATTATTAACTTAATTGTTATCACTTGAAAAGTTTTTTTTTTAAAGAAACAAAAAAAAATTGACATCATCCCCTGCATCTCGTTCACGTTCAGCACATCAAGAAGTGCACTTCATGCCATATACTTGTTTTTTTTTTGCTGCTGAAAAAAAGTGCATTATTTTCTGCACGATTATTATAAAAACGCAATCAAAGTGTTGCTTGTGTGTGTGTGTAGCAGTACTTTTATAATTATTGATATTTACCAATCCACTAAACCAAACCTTTTTATGTAGCTCCCTCGTATGTAAATAATAAATGATTTTTTATTTATATGAGAAGAACTGTTTGGTGTTGTTGGTGTTATTATTATTATTATTATTAAGGAATATTAAAGTCTCAACAAAGGATGTTAAATGAAAGGTACATTTTTTGCCTTGATGCAATAATGCGTATATAGTAATACCTAAGTTACGTCGTGGATTTACGGATGCGAATTGCGAGGATATTTCAACCATGACAAGTTTGCCAGGATGCGACGTCGAGAGAATAACACCATTATTTATTTAGTTAGCACTTATCATGTCGCGAAATAAAGTCAATATACATAATATGTAAGCCACACGAACATATATACAAATAGGCATGTTATTATATAAATAGGTACATATATGCATTCTGAGTACTATTCTGACTATTCTGAATCTGACTTTTTGACGCTGTCGATATTATATACTTTACCGAGAGTTTTAAAAAACTTGAGTGCGAAACATCAGTTTAAGAGGATATTTATTTTAACTGTTCAAAATTGTTCAAGTTTTGCAGTAGCAGTAGAGAGAGAGATATGTATGTACATGCATACAGATTGCACACAAAAAAAATTGTCGTTTCAATGAACATTTATTATTACATCAACTACCAAAAAACACAAAACTTATACTATGTACTACCTCTTCTTGTTACCATGTTTCTTTTTCTCGTATGAGAACAAGCATCGTAGGGCTTCCCTCTTGCTGAGCCGTCTTCCTCTATTTGAAACGAATTGATACTACATGGTATTATGTATAAATATTGTAGATCGCGAAACGCGATCGTAAATTATACGACACGACACTTCTCTCAAGTGCTCATTGTCAAAGAAGAAGAAAACTTGTACTCTTGTTGCTTTTTGCTACTAGGTATAAGCATTATATAGGTAGTATATTATTATTATTATCATTATTATTAGTTTATTACTTTGTTAGCACCATCGTGGTGGTGATGACTCCTTTACCTGTTATCTTTACATCACTCATTGTGACCAATTGTAAACGAATAGGGGAGAAAAATAAATTGAAAGATGTTTTATTTTTTTCATAATCCTCAAAATGTCTTTATGTCAGTTCGGCTTTAAGTTAGGGATTTTTCTTTTGGCTAACTCACTATACATGTTATGTACTTAGGTACCTACATATTTTGTACAATGTTTGGTGGTCAAAGATACACACACACACACAGGATATGGTGTGCGATGTCTCCTGAAAATTGAATAAAAATAGGTAAATATGAGAATAAAAAATTAAACAAAAAATAATATATTTGTCTTTCATCGCGAGGACTAATATAGAAATGAAATGAAATCTACAGGAAATCATTAATATGCACGGTATTACTTTGCAATGGAAACGCTTAATATAAACAAGAGATGCAGAGTTTTGGGTACTTTTTTGTCTGTATTTAAGCATAATATTATTTAAGTTTTAATTAAATTATTATTGTATCATGAAATGAGGCTATTCAGGAAGATTAAAAAGGCATTTGATTGACAAGGCAAGAGGATGTAAAGGGCCGTTTTTTTTGAAGACTTCTGTTTTTTGCTGTATTTTGATGAAATGTGAAAAAAATCGTCTATATATACAATTAGCCCACTAAAATTACTGACAAATAATAAGCTAGTATGTAACATCGTTTAATTTTAGATGTACGAGGATTAATT
Source organism: Zhuqinia jingwanae (assembly GCA_027744095.1). Classification (NCBI taxonomy): domain Eukaryota; kingdom Metazoa; phylum Arthropoda; class Collembola; order Entomobryomorpha; family Paronellidae; genus Zhuqinia; species Zhuqinia jingwanae. The sequence goes on along the minus strand of JAHZNC010004283.1, from coordinate 108,892 downwards.
GAAATAGCATACAAAAATATGTAATAAAATTGGTTGCGCTGCTGTTGATGTTTTTTTTTCTTTCTAGAGAAAGTTTAGTGATAAATGCATCCTAACTGTGTAGTTGACAGTTTAAGTTTTAATTCTATCTTATAATTCTAATTGTTTGCCAACAAGTAAAAAAAAATCACTAATGTCATATTAGTACGTATATCGTAAACTTTGTAATTAAATCAAAAAGTATCACGTGAGCTTAATGAGCGTGAAGGATAACGACTGTGAAGATAGTATTTCCGAAAGTAATTTACTTTGATTTTTAGAAGAATCATCTGCTGGTTGAAAAAAGGACCAGGATTTCAGCTGAATAAATGCGATTAAAGCATAGATTACGATGAGTTTTTTTTTGTAAAAAAAAGTGCTTAGCTATCGTCATAACGTAAGCAAAGGACAAGAAAGGTATCGAGTTTACGAACTATGCGAGAGAAAAAAAAAGTTTTAATGATTTTGTATAGTTTACAGATTTAAACTCTTTGAGTCAAATAAAAATATTTAGTGGAATCGAGCCTACAATTTTATGTCTACAGTCCGATGATATTAAAAAAGGTATAATAATATATGTGAGGAGTGTTCATTAAAGCAAGCTGCGCGTGAAAAGTCTTAGTATTCTCCATTTTATAGTCTAATCAATGCAATGGATTACTCGGAAATTACAGCGTGACGAAAGATACTCTGACAGATATACATTGTGTGCGTAGTACATGTACTTCATTGATCCATGCCTTGAAAGATATAGGCTTGCCAACTGATCGATTTATCATATGAGATAATTTTTAATGTTTTGATAAGACATGAAAACTTGAGTAGTATGAACACGTAATCTACACCTTGGACGGATTTGTGTATTACGATTAAACTTGCTCTTGTGTTTACTAAATGGTTTTACAGGTCCATGGCCTCAACTGTTTGAAAAGAGCCTTTGCATAAAAAAAATGTAATTTTCAAATGGAGGCGGAGAATAAGGAAATCAATTTCGCTAATACACACACAGAGATGCTATTCTCCATCACGACAATTATTATTATTATTATTGCAATAAAAGTACGTCACTGCTGGAAATGAGGAAGAGATGTTGTGAGCTTGTGGACTGATGTTGTTACATACCAGCTAATCAGCATGCAAAAATATGTAATCAAATCAAACTGCGAAGAGTTACGCCAAAATATTACCATTTTTGTGTTCTTTTGCTTTTTGCTGAAATGTACATGTAATCTGCAACTGTATGTTAAAAAATGTGGGCAGTGGACTTTGTATTACTGCTGCAGGATTGAAACTTGTAACAATCTCAATAAAAAAGACTGAATATTTTGTGTGATATTATTATGATCAAATTATATTTTGGGCAGTGAAGTGATATTGGATTTTAGAATAAAATTTGTGAATGAGAATTACATTAACACATTTGAAAATATACATATAATTTTTTATTGTAAAATTTTATTTCAATTTTGTTGTCTACAAGATCAATGTACAATCCTTTGTTTTAAAATGTATTTACCACGTCTATAAAAATTTTTACATGTGTTGTGCTTACCTACCTACACAAACCGGCTTTAAAAAAATGCATGGGTCAATGGTGTACAAGCAAAAAAGCTAACGTTCCATGTCAATAAACAATTCCACGTTTATAGCTTCAAATGTCTTTTTGGTATTAAGATTGTTCCGCTATTTCAAGCTCTTTTCATATTTATTTCTGTATTTTTTCTGTTTTAAGTCAAATACTACTTGGGGTGTTATTATTTGCGTGTTATAGTCGAGTTGTGCTCACAAACAAGTAACGTAAACTAATATATACATATACTATGCATAAAATGCATTGATAATAAAACATCCTAGAACTCACATGCCAAGTAAGTAATTCAGCTCAAATTAGAACCTGGACAAACAGAATATAAGATGGGCTGTAATAATAATATTTTTGTTTCTTACGCACAGAAGTACATAGGTATATACTTTTAATCCTCAAAAATAGTAAAAAGTAACGCTAGTCGCAAGAATATCTTGTTTACACAACGTACTATTGACTATATATTATCCTCTTGAGACATACCTGTATTTGAGTGACAAGAAATGGATTTTTAATTATTGTTTGAAATTTGAATTCTAATATAAAATTCAGCTAGAAAATCAATTTCAAATTACACAATACAGACTTACAAAATGCAAAAAGTAAGTAGGTACGCACATTTTAATTATATATTCTCAAATAATTAATTTTTATCCTTTTTGTAGAGAATGAATTTGATTTGATGCATATTATTATTATCATTAATCTCTGGTAGCATTCATGCCATGTTCGGCTTTGGACTTTTCAGTTTGTTTTTGCTGCAAATCCACTTTTTAGCAGCTTTTTATATTCTTTTTTTTTGTAATTGATTGCTAGAAAGTGCATGTTTTAGGACAACTTTTTCTTTACACCCTTGATTATTGTCACTGTTGATGTTGTAGCGTTACGTAAGGCTAAAAATTAAATTGTCCAATAACTTATCTAAAGACGCCTATAAATTTGCATAAGAACATCTATTGTGGATTGTGCGGTACGCCAACTATATCTACCCTCACCAATCACCAACATTGTAACAATGAAAAGAAATTTGCAATAATTATTTTTTTACTGTTAATTGTTTTCTCTCTCTCTCTTTTGCTATGAAACGTATAATAAATGACTAATCGACTGTAATTGTTTGTTTCCCATGCTCGTTCTATAACAATCAGCTTTGAATGTCGAAGATATGCTATAGATTTTGACGCCTTCATATTTTTTCCGTCTCTGTAATTAAAAATCTTATTTTTTTACGAATGCCGTCACTCACTCTGAGTTATTTATTTATTTGTTTGTTTCTGTAAACTGTAAAGTGTCAACGATAAACTTCACATTTTGGTTACCTCACACCACGTGCTGTTTCCCAACAAATTATACAAATTAACTCAGAGAAACAGTTAACCTTTCGGAAACTTATTTGAAGTTTGTGTAAATTTCTGTTTATGTGTAATTTGTAGTGATTTTACCGTATGGGTCATCAGGTGAAAGGAAGTGTGTGTATTACATATTAGCCGGTGGGATTAGAGAATCCATTAGAGCATTGCATTGTACTGCTAATTTGTAAATCATATCCATTATATTACTCTGTTTATGATAACCTGTTTGATGATCAGTGGTCATATCTCATCTACCCGGACATTCCGATTTAACGATATATACTATAGCATTTTATAATTAAATATTGAATACTAAAAAACATAAACTTTGTAATCAAATCAGGAGTACCTATATGCACCATATGTGTATATGTAGAAATGTAATTGTATATGTACCTGATTTACATTTATACACAAGTACGAGTCTTTGCAATATTGTTTGTTTGCACAACCGCAAAAATGAACAAATCATGCTGTGATTGAATGAACAAGGAAGAAAATACTGATTAAAAGTGATGATTGCATAGTGGTCCCTTCTTTTTAAACTCTGCTGATTAGCAGATGGAGATAAGCCTGATTTAGCACCTTCACACCGGTTAAAATTATTCAATTGTTTGCGTCAAATGCAGAGCAAGAAATTTCAAATGAGCTACAATTTGATGATGTTGTTTTGATGCTTCCCGACTGATTCCATGTATGATGTACCAATTAATACCAATTAGCAAAACAATTGACAATGGTATTGTACCGTTTTGTGATGTAATGCGCTGTGCTATGTAAGTGTTTGGTGAACACAAGATTGGATGGGCTTGGAGAGGGAAGGAGGATGTACTGCAACACCCATCATCTTTATAGATATATGTATGTGTGTATACACAATTGCATGAATGAAATGTTGAACAATAAAGTGGCAATTAATAAATGGTAAGGTGCAGCAGCAAAGGAGATGAATGGTTATACAACAAAAAAAAGGATGAAATTAGAAGAAAAAAATACGTGCCAATATATATTTTACTTGATGCGGAAAATGTTCAAGTGCGCTTCAATAAACAATTAAATTTAATCAGTAAGTCAGTAAACGCTTATTTATCGAGTAGCAGGGGTAGTAGGGCTCTCGCTTTTTGCATATTTTTAATGGACAATTGCTTAAGTTGTTTACGTTTTATAGCTTTCAAATACATATTGATTATTTCCGTGATAGCCAAATCCATGTTATAAACGACAATGAATCGTCCAGGTATTTTAAATAAAATTATGTGGTAAAGAAAACAGTAAAAAAGTTTTTTTATGAAGGTACCTCCGTAGGTGAACAGTTTCCTCCTCTAATTGTTATATTAAGCAATTTATTAACTGGTTTAAGTTAACGTGTAGCACAGGGACATAATATTTGATACCTGACATACTACTGGTCGACATATCGGTCGGTATACCTTCATCACCTTTCCATTCCAACAACTACGTAGAATAGATATTTTTATGTGAATATTTTTTCCTTACAACTTTCGTGTACTGACAAAAGCAACAATGAAAGCAAGCATGACAATTTCAATTATACCTGTACAATTTTTGTGTTGAATGAATAGATAGGAAGAGGGAAAATATATGGGGTTTGGAAAGATAGACTGGACATTCGTTAGCAGACCTTCTTGAGAAATAAAAAAACACAAACTGTTTTCCGTGACTTATCTAACAAAATCTTCTTTTTTTGCCTTCCTTGCAATGTAGTTCTTTTGTTGTACGCATTTATTACTAATAATATATCTTTTGCTAATAATTAACATATCAGCTTTTTCACAGTGTCATGAAATCTACATTAATCTTTGGTGTGACGAACTGGGACCTAAAAAAGTGAGCGGATTATCCCAATCTTTACGGAGAGGCGTACGGTACAGAGACTCTAAAACAATCCACAAAGGACACTTTGCAATTCATAACATGAACTACTTTGGTTTACTTAAATTTATGATCGGATTACATGGGAAGTCTGGTATTTTTTTGCGTTTTATCTATTACAATAATAACAAACAATCTATTATAAATCCTCATATAATAATAATACTTCATTTTGCAAGCGAATGCATTTTACTTCACATGCAAGATGACACTTAAAGGGGAATAACGAGGTTGCAACTTACAGCTTGATATATGCTTCATGAATCGAACATGGTTATTTAAAACAAGTAACTGAACAAGTATAGAAGATAAGCATAAGAAGAAGAGCATATGAGTAGTTCAACAAAAAAATCAATCTAGGGAGAAACTGACGAAATAAATTTCTATAAATTTGATGCAATTTCATAGAAATTTAAAGTTTTTCTCCACCAATGAGTTGGTCAAGCAGTTAGCTAATTGTAAATTAATACCAAAGGTAATTCATTGATATCTAAAGATGACAAATTGTATTAATTTCAGTTAAGAACAAAATAAATAGGCCGACCCCTCTAGTAGGTCAGTATTACAAACAATACTTCATCTTGGTGAGCAAACCAAACATCATTTGACGGCTTCACACTTCAAAATATTTTGGGTACACCAAATTTTTTAACAGAGATGGTATTTGGGTGTGGTTTACTGCAACAAAGTTTAGCCGAAACAAATAAAATAGACCAGAGAGGCTGTAAAAACAATTATTATTTATGTTTTAATTTGTAAATTTTTTTTTGTTTGTTCACCAATTGCTACAACTGATTAGATCATTTGTACAAATTACTTATTTCCTCGTCAATATCATACCTGCGTATATCCCATGCATGAAAAGTATAACATCAACATTTTAGGTTAAAAATCCTCAATTCTATGTAGCTCAACGAAGCTTGCCAGTTTCAATTATTAATAATAATAATTTATTATGCTCTTCAGGTGGGGAAAACTGGGATAATCATGAAGGAACATTATGATTTATGAATTTATGATATACATGCAATACTCGGGGAAGGCAGATTTTATTGTTTGATAGCCAGTAGCCGCGATCAAAGCCATTTCATTCATCAGTGAATATATATAGTAATTATGGACTCCAATTAGCGGTAGGAAGAATTTTTTAAAAAAATAAGTTTTTTAAGGAAAAATCGTGTTATATTTATTTCAAGCGAATGTAACTCTTAAATCGTTCTGCATGTTCGTTTTTACACTACTTGTCAATACATTCAACCTGATAAGGTTTGTAAAACACGGAATCTGAAAGTCGTTAGTTAGCATACGTGAAACTAATACTAACTTAAAAGTGAATTAAGTTTTACAATTGTGTTGTAGAGAGTGCAATAAAATATGTTCAAGGCTTACATTGGAAAAGGTACATAGCAGTGGTATCGTAAAGCTTACAGGACCAACTCAAAATTTTCTCTTCATTGACCGCGCAAAACACGACCTTGGGCAACTAGGCTATGTCGTAAACGGATTCCATCAAAGTACTCTCTTTTCTGCTCCGTCTCATGTGGAAGTTTATTTTTCTTCTCCGTCTCCTGCCGAATTTTCCTTATCTGGTTTTTGTTGTGCTGAAGCTTCCTTTTCAGTTCTTTCTCATGCTGGAGTTTCCTTCTCAGTTCTTTCTCCTGCTGAAATTTTCTTTGCAGTTCTTTCTCCTGCTGAAGTGTTCTTTGCACTTCTTTCTCCTGCTGAAGTTTCTTTTTCTGTTCTTTCTTCTGCTGAAGTTTACTTTGCAGTTCTTTCTCATGCTGAAGTTTATTTTTCTGTTTCTTGTCTTGTTGATGTTTTCTTTTCAGTTCTTTCTCCTGCTGAAGTATCCTATGTTGTTGTCGTGTCTGGACTCCAATGGATTCAATTTTTAGTTTTTTTGCATTTGGTGGACTGTAAGATGTCCCACTCTGCTGTTCTTCTCTCCTCCTTTTCCTCACCCTGTCCTTTAGAGCCTGCCTATTCCGCGTCTGAGTTTCATTTTCTAAAGAGTGAACACTCTGAATATCTGCTTCCTTTTGTATATTCAAATGCGGGTAACGAGCCCATAAAACTGCCATTATGTCAGGGTCGAGGATATCGTCCAATCGGCATAAATTAACGTTACAGTGCCTATTTCTTTGATTATCAGACATTCGTACATGACGTATTTTACGGACAACCTTGGCTTCTCTATTGGACACAACCTCCTCCGCCTCTTCTACTCCTTCCGCTGTATCCTGTATGATTAATAGTTCTCCCAGAATTTCGTCTGCCTGGTGTTCTGTTATTTGAATAGCTAGACCTTGTTTTACTATTTCAACATCAGAATCTGGTTCAATTATTTCTGGTTCTGTTTTATCATTTGGTGCTAAGTCTACTACTTCAATATCTGATTCCAGCTCTGTAATTTCGACCTGTGCCTCTTGTTTTCTGCTTATTTCCATCCGTGCGTCGTGTGCTCCCCTTACTTGAACCTCGGCCGCTCGTCTTCCTCGTACTCCTTCGTCCATCTGCACGTCTTGAAATTCTCCAACTTCCGTCTGTCCGTTATATTCTCCTGTTCCTGTCGGCAGCACATCTTGAACTCTTGGTACTTCTAACGGCGCCCCACTTTCAGATCTTGCTTCTATTGGCGCCTGAAGTTCTTCTCGTACTTCCGTCGACGCAGGACAGTTTAATGCATCATATTGACAGCATCGGTACAGCAAACCATTTTCAGGCATCACATCAATAATGATTTGATGATTCTCAATTGTTGAAACGTCATCTTCAACCTGGAAGTCATATTTATGCGTGCAAATTGAGGTCAGAAATAAGAAATATGTAATGATTTAATTAAAAAACATATGTGTATATATTACCTGCTTATAAACATCAAAGCCAGTAATAAGCTTTCTCTCCACCATTTTCCACACTGAATTTAATGCAGGATGATCGCCTCCTCCAGGTTGGCCAACTAATTTATCCATCACTTTGTTTAGATCTGTTATCATTTCCTTAATCTCCTCACGACATTTTTCCATGCAACTGGTATATGTCTTAGAAGATGTCCTTGAAAATACATGTGGCCCAAAGTTGAGATTATTTAAGAAATTTTCTCCTGGAATTAGTTTCCATGCACCCAGAATACCATGGCTTCCTCCACTTAAGTCCAACGGAGAACCCATATTATAAAGCAATTACCTGAAAATACGTTTACAAATGTCATTACTTCAAACTTCTTTATGAATTATAAAATATTACTAAGCCATAATGAAATTCAAATAAAATTTGCACTATTTATTATTATTATTACCTTTGCGTTTTAGCAGCAATCATTAACCCGCGTAAAAGTAGCTAGGGAAGACTTTCTTCTTCAGTAACTAGAGTGCCAGGAAATTCCGTCGAAATAAAAATTAAGCTGGTGAAATCCTTTATTTCAGCAACTACAGTCTCAAGAAATCAGTCCAAAATTAAATCGGTAAGATTTTTTTACTTCAACACATGAAACTTCCAGATCCCAAACAAAAATTAACTTGATGTAAACTTATTTCTGCAAATAGACAGTAATATTCCAAAAAAGTGAAGACAGAGGAGTTCCGTTTCGTTTAAAGTACCTTCCACAAATGATTGACTTCTTGAAATATTTCCCTGGTTTTATATTCCAACTCGTTTTGTTTGGCGTGTGATGCGATCTGCAGGTTAATTTCTCGGACGAACAAAAGATTCATACCTGATAAATATTAATATTCAATTTTATTTGTTGGTAGTGTTTCTTTAATTTAGTAGGTAATTTTATCGTAGCAATTGAATAATGTGCAGTTTCATGGAGGCTGGAAGTCGTAACAAATACATTTACATAATAAGTATTCCACCTTTCTTCAAATTTACTGTGCAAAGTTCAACTTCATTACAGCTGCAAGAAACATCATGGGAAGGAATATTATGGGCACTTAAATGATTTTTTCATGAAAGTTCCTGAAATACCTAAGTCATAATATGTAAATATGTAATTTTAATACGATTCTGTATGAAAGTGTCAAAATTGGAAGTTACAACCTTCACAAAATTCACGTTTTGTAATGCGGTACAACATATAATGTTTCCTGAATTACAACAGCAATTGAATAATTGTGATTTGTGATGCAACGAATGGTTAAAATTAATTTTAGTACATTGTTAAAAATCATGCCAGAATATCAAAGGTTTTTGGGCACGCAAAATTTGAATTTTTTTGGATTTCCAATTAATATTAATAGTATATAACTTGAAGTCTAGATAATATTTTTTGCTTTGAAGGTGGTATAAATATGCATAATAATGTACTTTGTTGTATGAATTTGAATAAATAGAACCACAATACGAACCAAAAAAAAAATCTGCAGGCATACATTTTAAGAGCGACCTTGTATGTCATCCGGGAAACTACGTTTATTCACAACATAAGTACTTACTGTCTCCGTCATATGTGGCAACAACTGTAGTTTAAACAGAATGGTTTAGAATTTTTCCATGAATTCCATGCAAAACTTGAAGAAGAAAAATAAATACAATTTGACCGTCCTCGTTGTCTTGACAAATAAGCTGAAGATAAATGATGGAGTGATATGGATCATAATTCAATTCAGGTGGTAATTCAGTATCGTCGTCGTCGTACTCGTAAGGCAGCAAAATATATTTTCAACTGCCCAATAAAGAAACTTTGAAATGAAACGTGATTTATTTATAATTCATCTTAGCGAATTTATTTATTAATTAATATTTCAATAACAATATAATGACGTTAACTACAAGAGAAAAATTTACAGAGGTATTTCACAATAACAGTCAAATATTTACAGTGCATTCAAAACTATTCTCCTCTCTCCTATCATAAACATCAATCCTTCATGCGCACTTTATATTGGCGTAGAGGGAGTACACTTGAAACATAATAATAATTAATAATAATAGTAATAATAATAATAGTTAATAACAGACGATATTTATTCAAATAGTTGCACTTAAGAGAAAAAAATTTATTTATTTATTTCTTTGACAAAAAAAGTGTTTGTAGTATACTAGTACCGAAGTGTTCATTGACCTTTATCGTTATACGCGGTACAAAAGTCAGTTACTTTGAAAAGGTTTTTATTATTAGAGCAACATTATGCATTAAATATTTTTATTACACACAGTCACTATTTAAAATTCTATATCATTTAAATACTTTGCTTCACGCATTATCAACAACCTTACAAATAATAGATAAGGCTTATATATTTTTTGAAAGTCTTTGCGATTTCTTCTGGATTGTCGACATATTTATTTAAATATATTTTAAAACTGTTCACCCACTGAAATACTTGGACTAAGTTTTGGACCCAAATCAATGTTATTAAAACAAAATAAAAACTTGTCACATGACCATATTGAAATTTCAGATAACACCAAATCAATTAAAAGATCTGTGGCGCTCTGATTAAAAATTTGAGACTTGTATTATTATTGATCGCATTGGCGTTTAAAATGCCGTGCTGTAAACCTATAATTGCTTTCGATTTTTGCACAACAATATATTTTTTAAACTAAGCAAGTTATGCTAATGCTCCCTTATTATATGGGATTTCTACATTAGGTATTTTATGTAAATACAAATACGTTACGAAGAATACACGGCTTTACAACGAAAAGCTAGCTAACAAATGGTTTACATCATAAAAATCTACTTAAAAATATTACGTTGAGAATTTAGTCTATATGGCACATAATATGCGTAGATATTACAATATAGTAAAACTGAAAGTGTTGTCAATTGTGGTTTTAACATATATATTACGTACAATATACATCATATCATTTTGTAGGAGAATCTTAAAAAAGAAGCAATAAGACTTTTGATCTTATCGACTTTTTAAAATTGAAAAATGGCAAAAAAATAATCGACTTAAGGATTCTGATTATTAAACTGAACTTGAACTATAAACTGCGTATGTAGTCCACTAATTTTTTTTCTCTTAATGTTACATATTTACTGACAGAATACTTGGATATTTGAGCAACAATTTTTTACCATTATTACAGTTAGATGACATATTACAGTATTTCGGCAACAACATCTTAAATTCTCTTCTGCTACAAACTGTCACACTGTTTTTACCATAGTCGAGTGTTCTTTGGGAATAACACGTAACTAACAACCAATAATAATAATAATAATCAATGAAACAAATTTTAAAATATTACTGGAACACGATTTCGATATCTTGATCCTGTGAAACGTGTTTTAAGGAGTGTTGCATTCATGTTTATTTTTAATTAGTCCTTTACTAAAATATTTTATACGAGTTTCTAACAAAACGAAGCAAATTGTAAATTTATCTCCACATTTCTTATCGCATCTCCCTTATGTTCTTTTTCCGTTCGCCACAACAACAACAACGACCCATAATTTATGCAAAATATAAACACCACTACTATAAAGTAATATTATACATAGTGTAGTAGCAAACAACTACCGGAAAACATGGAGAAAACAGTACTACGAAGAAAACTCAACCTTTAAGTAGTTGTCACTATCCAAGCTCTATAACAAAATGAAAATTTTAAGAGCTAGAAAATAAAATCAGTCCACAGGCATAAAAACTGTAATAGTTGCTAAAAAAATAATAATAATATTATTATTATTATCATAAAATAATTAAAGTTAGTAAATTACGTAACATAATAAAATACAGATAAATAAAAATTGTTTATCTGGACTTTAACATGTTACGTCATTTTCGACTCATTTGTGGCCCCATTTGCTGCAATCTCCTTTTCTTCCATTGCGGAAGCCTCTTTCGACTTGGAGTTGCCATTCATCGGATGCTTGATTGCATCTTCCATCTCCACTGTATTGGAATACTGATGTTTGAGCTGACCATTCCCGAGCCCGTTCGCCTTTTCCATTTCTCCGCCCTTGAAATAGTAAGAATCCGCCTTTTCCAATTGTAAATAAATTGTGAATGTTAGTAAAGCGAGCAGTGAAAACGGAAAATATTGTTAGTTAGAAAGTTTACAAGATTTCATTCATTCAAGTAGTAGCCATAAATCAGACAGCGAAGTTGTTTTATAGCGGAAGGTTTTTTTTTCAAACGCAAACAGTATCATGCAAGCAAATATTTTTTTGTAAAGGCAAAGTTTGAAACCATGCAGGATTTTTTTCTGTTACCTTCGATGCAACATTGGCTTGTACCATGGATTCTTTTCCCATATATGAATTTCTAACGAAGTAGAGGAAACCTCCAACAATCATGAGGCCTCCCATGATGAATAATACGTAGGAAAGGGCTGCTTCAGCAACTTCGGGCATATTGATGGCTTGTCTGATAAGACCCAGTACAACTGGTGGAAGTTCTTCAATGCCCTGTTATTTTTACGCAAAAACAAAAGCCAGTTTAACTACTGTATTCATAACATTGAGAATTATTAAAATTTATAAAGTGTGAAACTCACGTCTTCAATCCAAATAATTGGAACTAAGAGATCTGTGAGATTTGCAGTCTGTGGAATTTCAGGAACCTTCTTCATTTGAATGTTGATCTGCAGGCGAGCTTTAGCTTGCATAGCAAGACCCAGTTTCTAAATCACATAACATGGATAAATACCAATGAGTCTCTGCAAAAAATATACGTGCTAAAGTAAAAACATATTTTGCATGTTTTTAACTCTTACAGGCTGCAAGTCAACATAAAACTGATGGACTTTAGGATTTGGGTTCAGGCCATCGATATTTTCGCGGAGGGATGGATCTCCATGCAAGAAATGTGGCCAAGAGAGGAAGATTGGTGAACCTGCGCAATTGAAAGGTTATAGAATCAGATATGAATAAAAAGATAATCGAAAAGGAACGAGATCTGTCAAAATAGGTTTCCTTTCAGCTAACCGAATTGACATTGCGAAACGTTGAAAGTTCCCTTGAGCGCGCATGGTTCTGACAGACAGTAACAGTCGTTTTCTTTTGGAAATTCCTCAACACTTCCGAATACATGATCAGCTGGTTGAAATCTAGTATAGTACAAAAAGATTCGTGAATAATCAAGTTAATGCGAAAAAAAATTTCATCAAATTTATTTAATTGACTTATTGATGACTCGACGTACCTGAGAGTCTCAAAACCTTGATGTTTTTGAGGTGTAGGGTTCTTAACGACAAGTTCAAGCGGTCGACAGAAATCTGGCTGATAAATGTACACTGTTGAATTTTCGTCCAACATGGATGGAAATCCAGTACCATCAGAGCCCTTCAATGCATTGCATGCATCCGTTTTCCATACACCCAAATTGTCTTTGCCCTTGTAAATAGCAATTCTTGCAAAGTCTTCCAGATTTTCTTTCCCTGTCCTTACTGTAAACACATCACTGAGAGTGGCATTCTTGCCGATAAGCAAACCAAAGTTGTCAAATGGTGGTCTCTTTCCTTCCGGAAGAAACTGCTTAGCAAGTTTAATCAAAGGATCGTCGTAGCCCCACAGGATTTCTTTGACATTTCGAGTGGAAAACGGCTCCAATTTCAGTACATCCAGTAACGTGCCTATCGCTTTTTTCACAATTTTAGGTGAATGCGGCATTTGTCCTGCGGCAGACTATATACGCAAATAAAAAATGTAAATTAATATTATAATAATTTATTATGCAATATTTTATCTACACAACATGATAAGATAAAATAATCGTTCAAATTGTGAATTTTTTTTATACCAAGACTGGCACATTGGGCACGATTACAATATCACTTTCCGGTCCTATTGAGCTGCTCAACTCAAACGTGTAGTTCTTCTCTTGTCTGTACGACAATGTTCCGTTCGGATGCCATACTGTGTCCTTTTTCTCCCATACTTCCCTGTAATCATCGTAATGACAAATGAATTTTAAACTTGTAAACAATATGCAATTTAAAAGGAAAATAGGTAGTTTGGAACACTGAAATTTCGTAATAATGATACATGATCGTACCTGTAAGTATACGGACCCACTTCTTTGACGCGGAGCTTCTCTCCGCGCTCCATGAACTCTTTTGCATTGGTTACATTGAAAAAGTAGACTCTTAGGTAGGGAACAACCGGCGGTTTTCTCCACAGTTCAAATGTTTGAGATCCTTTCCGGAGTGGTAATTCCTGCATTTCAAGTTTTTCATAAGCACACGTAATACACTTTTCCAATACTGACTCGATATCAAAATGTGCAAAAAATAATCCAAAAAATAATAATAATAATTGGAAACTTACGCCTGCAATAAATGCATCAACTAATTTTTGGAAGAATAGGACTATCATAATTCCTAGTACCAAGAACAGTATTCCAAGAATTACTGCTATTGCTGTAAATAAAACAAATCACAATTTATGCATTAGTATGTTTTTTTATTTCAAAACTTGATTGTTGCTTGTTACTTTAAAAAAAAGTTTTTTAAAGCAATATGCAGCACAGAATAGTATTTATGTAAAACGCACACCGGAAAATACAAAGGCAAATTAAGAAGAAATGTTTGCAAAACTACACACCAACATAACACCAAAACAACATTTACGCACGCATTTTATAATTATTATTATGTTAATACATTGTTACAAGAGCTGATAACGATAACGTGATAACGTGATGCACTAGTTGTGCATCAGGTCATCACTGCATCTTCAACACAAATATTTATTATTATTGTAACCTGTTTATCATTTACATATTATATTTTACGTTATGGTGGGTCAGTTTTCATTGTTTGAACAGTGACTATTATTAAATAAAAATCCCGTTTCTAAAATTTATTTTTGAAAAGAATATTGAAATTTTGAAAGAAATGTAAACATCCTGCCTCTCTCTGGGACATATACCATTGTTTTATCTTAATCAAAAGATCCCCTGTGAGGACCCTGTTCTGTAGGTACACGCCACTATATATTATACTCATGATTATCGTGGTCATCCTGCATCAACATAATGTGTGTGAGAACAGAATCTGCTTCCAGTGTTTGTAGTATGGCTCATTCTAAGCTATTTTTTATTATTATTATTATTTAATATTGCGTGGAAAACTACCAGAGGAAACAAAACTTACTGGTGGTATGTCGTGGGAAAAATATATATCTGTTCTCATATTGTTCGTAAATATCATAATTGAAGATTTACATATTGTTGCATCCCATTTGATTTAATGAAGAAAAAATAAGATTAAACTTGCTTCCTTAATAATATCTATAAAAGTATAAATAGCAAACACATACTTAGGATGTCGGCACAGAAACTTGTATGAAGTTCATTAGCAGAACAACAACCGCAAAACAATTACAATAACAAGTAGTAATGAGTCATCGCCTTATGGAAACCAATGCAATAATTCGTATGTAAATGGTATATGTTTATACGTTTTTCATTTATAACCCAATGTTTTTCATGACAATTTTCATTTCAATGTGTGGACACGTATTTAAAAAAAGATATTTGAATAAACACATTGACATCTGTTTGACATTATCATAAAATTAGATCTGGTACTTGCTGAATGGGATGAATACGCTCAACTTTTTTTTGTCGATGCATTATCTTCATCACTACTTGTTACGCTATTGTTGACTGACGGGGGGCAGATCAGATTGAAATGTGTATTTTTTTTAAATGGCAATAAAACTATACCCATTGCCACCAGAGAAGCAAATGCATAGTTAACGACTTTTTTTCCGTTCCAGAAAGATGGAGATGGTATAATGAGTAATCTGTAATAATTGGCATATAGTCGACCCAAGTAAGTCAATCATTATCATCATAAAATTATTATTTTTTAAATGTAAAAGCACTAAAAGACAGAGTGTTGTTGTGTTTATCTTTTTCTCGATTTTTTTTATTATGTACAGATACATAGATAAGATAATCTAATATGTAGGTATATACTATTACGTAAGCAATGTGGGTTTTCATCTGACCATCTTTCTGGCTAGTCTTGCAGGACCATTGCAGGATCGAAAATGGAAGGGATTCCTTTGGAGATAGTGAGCGGATGCTCACAATAACTATGTTTGACAAACAATGACGACACTTTTCTCGAAAATAATCAAAGAGCATTTATAACGCGTTAATCATTTTACGGCTATGAATTGTTTAGGATTCGACCTATTTATGTTGAAACAGAAATACAATTTTTTTCTTCAAATGTTCTCGATTTTTAAAAATTGTAATGAAAATTAATTAACAGCATTTTCCGAATTTGGCCACCAAATACTGGCAAATGCCAATTTGGCCAATTTTAAAATATCAATAGCACTCTGTATGGGCAAAATTATGCATAGTATATTAAATTATTGATAGGAGAAACGAGAATTGCATCAACTCCATTTTTTCACAACAAACGCCAGTTTCAAAGTGTACAGTTAGCAATAGTGGGCGACGATGCTAATTTGACGCTCATTATTACGTAGATGTGTAACTGCGTTATTTTTTTCTTCTATTAATAAATTTAGAGTAACAGTTCAATCTTTCTGAAATAGGGAAAATGGTGTTACAGTGCTTTTCAAGAGAATTCAATCAATTTGACTCAAAATTGCATGCATGCAAGTAAAAATGCAAGTAATGAGGTATGAGCCAATATATACGATCTCAATAAAAAAAATCAGCACATATATACGATTTGCGGAAAGTAAATGAGAAGTGTCGACACCCCCAAATTACTTATTCGACCAAAAAGGGAATTGGCTCAACTGAGTGGTTTTTGGTATCATTTTTTTGTGTGGTATGCTTGGTATGTGACGACATTTTACATCTTGAAGGTTACTGATTCATCAATCAGCGATGCCAATAAACCGCAGAGGTATGACAAAATACTTACAGCTAATTATATATACATATATATTCTTGAAATTACCGTATCTGACTTTTATGTTATGGCATGCTATTATTTTGACATAAATGAAAGTTGTTGACAGGCAAAGTACATGCTAAAAAAGAAGAACAAAATGTTCATAATGCCCCAGCATAGTTCTTCTGATTTAATCATATATGTACTTGACTTGGAGTTCGTTAACCGTAGCTTTAATTAGTGATTGGATGATGTATGATCAGCTAATTGTGTAAAACTGATCATAGTTTGCAACGTTGTTGTTATATAATTCAGTCGACTGATAAGGGTCCATTTTTATATATCCGTTTAGGCACTCTGACACGACACTAGGAAGGAAGCAACCATTATTATGTCTTGTTACCCTGACACTTCTCATCTAATAATGTACGTATCAGCAAGTAAACAACACTACCTACTTCGCACGACTCCTATCATGTCCAATTAAATATATATATACAGAAATGTATGTATTCCTACGTAATAATGAAAATGTCAGACTAACGTTCTGATGCACTACTCTTTTATGTCTTTTATGACATTTAAATAGGCAATATTACGCTGCTGTTGCGGACAAGTTCAAATTTTTGTACAATATAGTTCCATGATTCCCTGTGAATGAGGACGTAGTCTTCCCATGCGGTCTTGAAGCCATCAACAAACAACCTGCATATCATGTCACAAATGAAAAAAAGCCGTACATCATATTTCCATATATGCACAAAGCCAAGAGTGCGTTTGCATTGTGTTGTGGAGTACGTATCCGTAAATGACGTGAAATGGATTTAAAAAACATAACTTCTTGAATAAATTTTGCTACATACAACGGGAACGAATACATTCAACATTATGCATGACTATATTAACAAGATGTGTATGTGGGTCCTATATAATTTTTTTATCTTCCAAACCCAACACACTTAAATACAACTAAAAAAAAGAATCATTTATTGTAGTATTTTTTATACGATGACTTTGCATGTGTGTGTGTGTGTGTAAGCAGGCAGTGGTAATAATATATAATAAGTATATACAATATTGGGAGAGAATCATCATTCATCATTATGCATGCTCATATTATGTATCATCATGCAAGACTACTGTACCTTAAGGAATCACACGAAGGTAAGTGTTATTCTGAGGGGATGGTAAAGAAGAAACATATATGTAATAATAATAACAATAATAATAACGACTAACGACCAGCAGAAGAAATATTTAGGGCTCGCCTGCTGCCTTGAACATCAGAACACAAATTTTACATGGTCATCGTCGTAATCATCCTCATTTTCAGTCACACACACACACACATACATAGCATCACCTGCACACTTGCAAAAAAGGGACATTACTAATAATAAAGCCGTTCAAAAGGTGCTCTGCTCTTTGACTTGACTGCACTTTTCTGAGCTGCCAAACGCGCATCATATCATATACGCATGAATGAATACTATTAACAATATTGAAAATTTCTGGTCTGTATAGCAATTAAATCTATTCTTCTGGTTACACTACATACCTATGTCTAATGTAACTGTATATATATCTTACTATTATAGTTTTATCATGCATGTCAGATGCTATAATATTTGCGTACGCTTTTGCATAAGAGCCTACATGTCACGCATAACTTTATAATTTTTTTGCAAGTGAGATAACGCTACTCATATAGCACGACTAAAATACCACCACCACTATGAAACAGCTAACGTAGTACTATAATGTAGGGTCAGTAGGGTGCTTGTTTTTTATATTTTATTTATGAATATTAAATATAATATAATGTTTAGTAGTATGTGTTTCAATTCAAGCTATATCAATAAATTGTATGGGATTCTTTAGCAAAAAATTTGAATAGGTATATATGCTAAATGCACACATGTCTGCCAGTGCTATTCTCTTTTTTTTCACTATATTATTATTACATGCGTTTTTCTATGGCAAGTGCAGCAACAATAACGTAAATTACAATGATATTGTGTAACAACTTTTATTACACATTCACAGGTATACTTTTTTGCTGCTACTGCGGCTATGCTTTCGTTGGCTCATTTTTCGTTAGACTATTTTTTTATTACTATGTTTAAAAAATATATATTTTGCCAGTCTTTGTTATAATAATAATGATGGAAAATATACAAAAAACGATTTTTCTTATACATGTTGCAAGATAATTATCTGGCGATACAATAAATTACAATGAAGTGAGTGATACCAGTGTCGTGATGCCACTGCAACGTATAGTGTTGTCGCTGGTGCTTCTGCTGATGTTCTTTTGTGTGATTATGTTTTTACATACATTTTACGTATATATACTTATGCTCAAGATTATTTTTATTTTTTTCAACCATCTACATAACTTTGTACACATTTTTAGTATTCTATGTTAGATATTATATTTGGAACTGCTGGGCTAACTATAAGGAGACTTTGATAGTCTTGATGTTTGTCTTCCAACGCGATAACTCTCAAACTCAAAATTTTAAACTTTTACTTTGTAACTGATCTAAAGTACAATTTTATTGATTTGCAGGCGTATCGATGGAGGTAGAAAATGTTATGTTGTTTTACTGCACATATTTAATTATATTTTAATTATGCTTTAAAAGATACAGCAGTTACACCTTACACCATTGTAATGGCTAATATTTTTCTACTTATTTTTGTTAAAAAAAGAGTAACTCATGCACGTTATGTGTGCATATATTGCTTCTGTCACCGTGTGTAATTTACTAAACTAAAGTGACACTCTCTTCTGTTCATAAAAAAGAACTGTCTGCTTCCCTTTGATTTTGTGCCTGTGTTTTATACATATAAAGCATGCAATATTACATACAATAACTGGGAGTAACAAGATAAAACATGAAAATTCCTTCCTCTATGAAATGTTTATGAGAATTTTCCCCCTAAACAGGCATGCACGCCATGAATCACGAATCAAAAGGAATTATTCACGGTAAGGGGTTCTGGATTGCATCAAAGTTTTAAATAAGGACTTGAAGATTTTTTTTTCTTTTATTTTTTATGGTTATTTCGGTGGCGGTGGTGGTGGTGGTGAGCCTTAAAATTAGACACATGAGCTTAAAACATTTACTGTATATATTTTACTTATCTATATTCACATAAAAAAAGATACACCGCAGTACTCCGCGCGATAGCACATTACATTGTTGTCGTATATTGTGAGGAATCCGTCCATAAATATTGCTCATCTTCATACATGTTTTTTGTATCTTAAAAGCATGACTAAACGGGAAATATCCAAATGAAAAGCAGCACACTAACTGCTCATTGTAAATTTAAATTTAAAATCACTCCATCGTATCATGAATATATATAATATTACGTGAAAATGGTTGCATATTTATGTCAGTGGTATCTCTGCTGGCGACTCGTCTGAATGAAATTAAAAGTGATTTTTTTTTGTGTGGAATGTTTTCCGTAAATGTACACAAGCCTTAAATAGATATGAACTCTAGAGGGAAAAAGGTTTTTTTTTTAAATTTAGGCATCTGCTAAGTATTACATCGAAATGGTTTAAATATTACACTCTTTAAAAAAAATGAATGTGCCTATGTGAAACGATATGATAATGGTTACCATGGTAAATAAATGGTAGCGAATGGGTGGAGATTTGTGCACATTCCCGAAATGCTTCGTAAACCAGCCATCTCAACCATACAACTTATCATTATCATTCGTTTTCTGTTAGTTACATATTTCCCATGTACAATAATGATTCAATTTTAATCCTCTTACGTGACAATTTTATTGCACATTTGTTTGTAATGGAGTATAACATGGTTGCTCAGTTTTTGCTGTAAGACGAAGAGTATAAGTTGTCAGCTATTGGTATAGGTGGCCTTAATTTAATTTATCACGCCATTTTCTTGTATTTCCGTGTTATGAATTATATGAATATAATGTGATCAATATATATCGACTTCCTGATGATACCGTGTAGCTATTACTGTACTGATGATGCGAGATATGATTATCATCATGCCCATGTAACAATAAACATGACATGACCTTAATAACCCGTTTAGTTTTTAGCAAATATAAACATTGATTACATACTAAACTGGCGTGGAAAGACCGCGTGAATCATGAAAAGCAAGCTTTTGGTAGGACAGAAACAGAAAAGTGGAAAATCCTTGTAAACTTCTAAGTTAACCAAAGATACGTAGATATATACCTCTACGTACCTATGTATATATCTATTCACATTGAATATATTTTTAATTAAGTGAAATCACCCTACACGACACGACGCAGTAACAGCAGCGGGTGAGACCACTATCCAGCGATACTAGTTTTTGGACCCATATGCGATGCGATGTGTCCCATAGTCTTTAAAAAATGCAATGAAGCAAAATTTATTATTTCGCAACAACATTGTTCACTTTTGTGAGCGATATATTTTTTATGGATGGTGAAGATGATGATGCTGTTGTGGAAAAGACAACAATGTCATTAATGCACGACATATTACTTAAACATCGCTTGTGAAGGACATCATCGTTTCCACATTAGTTTTTTTATTGCAATTTTGGAAGAAAAAGAATATAAACATTACCAAGTTAAAAGAATAACTACAAAATGAAAACAAGGCTTGCTGATTAAATTGGATTTAATAAATTACTCACAGTAAAAAGTGGCCTTACGGGCAGATTATTACGTGCCTACGTAAACTAATGTTATTGAAATACAATATTTGACGATTTATTACAAGATACTTGCTTCTTGTAAATACGTGAGCGGTCACCTCTGGTGGTGGCTTGCCATTTTTTTCATTTATCCAGTTGAGTAGGAGGAGAAATTCATCGCAAGATAAGAATCATGCGATATGGACATTAAGCTAATTGAAGTTTACAAAAAAAACACCACAGGTTTTAAAGGAGTTATTCATTAGAAAAACCACGAAAAAAACTTTCATTTTCGGTATGCTTCTCATGACTAACGCGCTCGTGTGAGTACGTGTGTGTGTAGGGAATAAATAAATTTGTGAGAATCAATTTGCGAGTTTAATGATGGATAACAATGTTTTGTTTGACTTTAAGACATACACATAATTTGTGGCCTGTTCTCATTTGTCACAGAGTTGTGATGTTTTTTTTTGGATAATACCACAAAAAAATGAGATAATGACAAAGAGACAAAGATGTAACAATACAAACTGGCTGAGGCCGTCTTTTCTATCATGGTGACACAAGACAAAAAAAATACTCAGATTCGGGTTGTGACGCAATTTTATTCTTGCTGCTTGCTGCATTTGTACGTATACTATAATTTTCTACAACCAAAAAAAACTGGTAGCTTTTTTACAATTCCATGTAGGTATTTTACATTTGCGAAACAAAAGCTACAACATTTGCATTACCTGATTTAATCTTGATATCAATTTGTTTGCCCGCTTGTCTAGATCAACGTTACTAACTTTTACATCATCTGCTAATCTATTCATGGGATGTGGAAATGCTAGCAAAGTACTAAATTATGATATATCATGTCACATATTTGCATGGAACATTATTATTAGTATGGCGACAGTGACAGTTATGTTTTACATAGACAGTGTAATGTCTTCAGTAAAATGACAACGACAAACTGTCATACGCATATTATTTTTTTACGAGTCTACGTGCTCACATTAAATATTACGTTATAAAATTTCTTAGTTTTTTCCTTCTTTCAGTGTTTTTGATATAAGTTTGTCCATTGTACAATCTTACTTTGCTTTGCTTTTAAAAATTAGCGTATGTATAATTTCTCGGGGTCGAAATACACAAAATGTACGTTGTACATGACGCATTTTGCGCGTAATCAAGCATACATAAAAAGATAAGCAAAATATCAACAAAGGAATTCGTCTTGAAAAATTTAAGCCTCGATGAAATTTTTTTTGCAACATAATTTTTCAGTCATTAGTCATACCCGCCGACACCGCAGAGAATAGTCTAGCAAAATATTTACCTGGCTGATATGTGGTTGCTTAAAACTGAAATCATTATATTCAATATTATTACCTATTATTATTATTTTTGAGCGTTACCTTATACTCTCTCAATTTTTTTTTGTGTGTGAATGCATGCACGCTTTTACAATACGCAACAATACTGCATATAAAATTTTATTAATGAGAGATCTAGCATTTCGTAGTAGAAAGCTTTGGATTTAACTAGCAAAAAGAAGAATGAATTCTGCAAGCGTCATCATCATCATCATGGTAATCATTGCATTGGTTGGTATTTCCAACTTTTTCAGTGCAAAAATGGTTAGAGGTTCACCAGTAAAGGTGAGGCAGTTAGATTGGTAATGGCATAAAAAATGTTGAGGTAATGTTGCAAATGTAAATGCTGCTGTTAATGTGATGATATCCAATCTTCGTACAACATCATATGGGTAGGTGTGTACGTACCTATATATGTATGCATACCGTGTAGAATTTTTTTTTCATTATGTCATCACAGGACCGATTATTATTTCAACCGAGTGTACAAAAATCTCTTTTGACTTCAACAAGGGATACAGTCAAGTCAGTAATCACGGTGTACTCTACACAACGGATTTACACCATTACAGATCATGATGATAATTATCGTCAGATGATGTTAGATGTTACAAACAACAGGTGCAAAGAGCATTTCTTAGAAGACCAGTATATATAATAACGTACATTTACGTTGCAGATGGATTGGAACAATATAATATTTGTGACGTGTCGTCGTGTAATGGGCCTGTCTTCATACGCTCATCGCCGCGACTCCAAGACCAGTTTTTCTTGTATTTAAAAAATCCATAATATTACCTGTGTACCTCCCTGCCATTTGTCTTTTGGGAGTGTATAAGGATAGAGGGTAAAAAGAAAGGAGTTTCGCATGTGAATGCTAAAATAAATTTGCACAAGGAAGACCAACTTTAAAGAAGGCAAAAGAGTCAGTCAGTGTCGTTCTCATAATAAATGTGCTGCAAGCTTAGTTAAGCTTCCCTGCCTTGTCCATGTATTTACACTGAGAATTAAATACAAGTTTTGCTGGATTGACCTTGTAACTTTAAAAAAAAAATCCTTTCTGATGAATTTCTGGTTGATTTGGTTGAAATGAATTTCATGCATATATTTTTATTTTATTATTTTTATTTGAGGTGGATTTTCCTTTAGTTAAAGTCAAATGAAATATTATAAAGTTTACGTATATTCACCATCGTAATTTTTTTCTCGTGTTTTATGGAAGATTAGGTCAAAATCAATGGCAGGGTAATACGCTGCATTCTCATCTGTATATTGTAGGATATATGAGCACCAGTCATGTGCGTGCATGTTTATGAAGGGAAGTTTTAATTTCCATTGTATAATTATTTTCTAGATAGAGCTAATTGTAAGATTGCAACATGGAAACATGCATATATGTACATAATAATATGCACTCTATTTCAAGTTTTTTGATCAAGGGTTTTAACAATAACGTGTTTTGTGAAATAATAACAAGCAAAAACATTGAAAGCTTGTTTATGTCACGCTACCAAAAAAAATCCTAAATACGTCAGCAAATGTTGTGTGTCTACGTGACAGAAAGTAAGCGTTCATGAAATCCATAAAAATGTAAACTTTTAAAATAAATTAAACTATGGACACAAAACATTTTCATTATCAAAGGGTCATCCTTGTGAATGCTATTTTATAAATAATGAATGTAAAATGGAAAGGTTGATGCTAATTTGATTAGACTCACTAAATCCGCTCAGTGTCTGCTATACCTAAGGCCAAGCAATGAAGAGCAAAATAGTATTTGTCAGATCACGTAAACCCCACTGATGTCAAGCCGATATAACATGAATGAACGTGCCATTAAGCTCTTTTCACTAATTTGTGTATCAAGTTATTGCAATCTATTGATTTTATCAGTTGTAGATATGAGATGAAAAAAAGCAACAGGTAATTTGCTTGCCCGCCGACTTAGTCAGGTGCAATGTACTTTCCTAAATCCCCACTCCCAGCAGCGCTTATAATCTTCACTAAATTACTGTAAATACATAGTATAAAAATTAGCACCAAAATTGTAGGTATTCTAAAAAAGTTTAAAAACCTTTTTGTTACTAATTGTAGTTTATTTAACTTGCGGTTTGTTTTGTCACATGAGAAACTAAATACAAACTAATTTGTTTATAGGCTCAATTGATAGAATGCGCATCCAATAATCGATGTAAAAATATTATCAGGAGTTCAAAATCATTGCATGTATATCACATTAAATTATCATTTTGATTCTGTCCTCTCATTCGAGCCCTGTGTTACCTTCTAATGACTCTATAATTGAAGAAACTATAACATATATACATAGTTCCTCCTTCCCACCGTATCAATATCTTCAAACAAAAAATAAAGCTACCCCATTATCACAGTTTCATAAATCATGATGCTATTTCATTCACAAATGAGATGATGTATTCATTCAAGTCCGGATTTTGTACAGTATGAGGGATAATAAGTATAATAGTGATACGAAACGTTTTGAAAAGAAAACTTTCAAAACTTTTTTTTTCGAAGCTGCTAAACCTCGTGTAATTTCTATGTCTACTTGCACATCATCGTTGCAACTCTTTTGAAAATCAGAATGATTATCGATGAATACATCATCATGACGATCATTATATTTTAAAGGATTTTGAACAGCAGCACAGTAGTGCACACAGTAAGTATTATTAGCATTTCAATTTGCTTTGCACTGGCAAAAGCAAAAGATTAGAACTAATGTGTCAATAGGTTTGCACAAAAGTAAAAAAAAATATATATATGTAAACTCTCAGGTGGAGTAGTAGTCAAATTTTGTTTGGGTCTTACAGAAAAATAATCAGTTAAAAAAACTGCATTGAAGTACATGGTTGAGTGACTTTGCTGAAAGGGAAAGAAAGATGTAAGTGAACATCCGTGAAAAAAAGAAATCGTTGCCGAGGGCAAATCTATCTAAAAATAACAACATTATCATGCATGTGGCGAATTCAACTCCCATTTTAGAATTCAAATAAAATCTGTCGTCGTGTGAATGTCTATAATAACATAACTGAGTCTACTTGCTAATGTGAGAACATATAGACATAAGTGTGCTGTACAGTGTACGTGTACACCCAGTTTGTTATTTCTGTTGTAAAACTACCCGAAGACAACTACTCACAAGAACAATCAGCAAATTGTGCTGGGTCTCCTGTTGGCACGAACGAATAGAGTTATACGTTCACAACAAATAGCAAGAATAATCATTTTACAAATATAATACCGACCAGTGTAAAACTTCTGGTAGAAGGTGTCTTTTTTAGATGTATGAATAGATTTGCATAGATTGTTGGTTTGAACATACGAAAAAGGGTATTGATCTTTCTCCAAGGCATACATGATGCATATGATGATGACAAATTAACTGAGCCAAACAAATTTGAATAATAGATAATATTATGATAACGGTCCTTAATCCTTCACTTTACTTGGTTGACATGTTTGTTTTTTCAAGAACAAAGTTACTTTCGAAAAAAATATGATTTTTATTTTGTTTGCAACTTCATTTTATACCTTTTTTTTTTTGAATATCGGACATGACTTGCAATAAGATCGTGAGCAATTTGTGTTATTTCAGAAAATTTACCCAAATCATTCTGTGGACAGTTTTCATAAATGACTCACGCTTTCGGCCAAATCATTATTATTGTCAAATTAAATACATTCATCTACAAATAACAATTCATTTCATTGTACAGTAATACGCCCATAATATTTGCGTATAGCGAGGAAAATACGGGGCTCCATTAGAAAATTTAATGAGTCATCATCACATCACCATCCATCCTACTGAATAATCGGTAGTCCAATGTTTGTTCACGTTTTCACCAAATTTATGCTTGTGCCATGTGTGTCAGCAACAACAAAATTGTTTGTTTGGTGACAACAATAAGTGATAATCAATTTCGAACGTATCTTTTTATTTAATATAATTGTCATTTTTTGAACACACATGACACTTCATGGTACATAAGTTAAAATGCACACCAACAATTTATTCCATTCATAGAATGCGACTTTTAAGAACGGAGCGAGCATAAAATTAATTGCGTTGTTTTTCTGCTCCTTTACCTATATTTTACATTACAATGGCCGACAAACAAAAAATATTCCAATGCATAAATCGTTATCTATTATAAAGATCCTGCTGATTTGCATACAAAAGCTGGCATGATGAAGCACAGTGTTTAAATGAATGGAAAACTTTTTACTTCTTGAGTGGAAGTCGATTTTGTGGAATCCAATGGAGTACCCATGGCAACAAAATAGAGAACGTACTTCATGCACATGTCCTCTGCCTGACTGACTTTGTGCATTTTTGATGCTTAATAAAAAAAAAGAAGGAGTACGTGCCTTTTCTATTCGAAGGATTCAGTATAATTTGATCAATCTAATGTAACCAATAATCTTTCAGCCAACATACTAACAGTAGCAACGCAATACTTTTTATACATATTTAATGAATCTCCATCATCTAACCGCTTTTAACGTTTCTACGTTAAACTTCATTGTATTAAAGATGTTGCGAGTGGAATGAGTCCAATTCAGTCTCATAAACTTGGTGACGATGGTGACGTGGTAATAGCGGTGGTGGTGGCATAATAATATGAAAGTACTACAAAAAATGCAAGTAAAATGGATATATCATCAGAGAGCGAGAGGAGAGAGATGGGTGACATAGATACGTTGAAGTATGCATGTATGTGTGCATGTACAATTGTACATTCACGGCGGTCACATGAGCACACCAACAAAGCTAGTATGTAATATCCAACAAGGTAATTATGATACGCGTCTTTGTTCTTTGATGTGGTGTACATCTTATTATTGTTGGCTTGACATAAAAGTTCACCCACAAAACAACAACACCAAAGTGTAGAAAACCAGTCAATATTATTATTATAATTATTACATGTGCATGTTTTTATCCATGAGCCATTTTCCCACTATTTAAAAAGATGCTGTAAACCACTTGTGCACTTAATGCATTCATGATTTGTAAAATCACAATAAACGAATTTTAAATGTAGTTCTCCGTTCATGGGACGCAATTAAAGCTCATTTGGTCAGTATTTGGCGGTGGTTGATGTGGTGATGCGACGCGATGACATCCCTTCTCCATTAACGAAATACTATCAGCTACACATAATATGCATTCTATGTCCAACATACCAGTTTAGATTTTTTTTAAAATGTCCCACAGACACTTATGCAAATTTGTACGTACATAATAGTCAACTGCACGAGCTTCTTTCCTAGTAGATTAATATACATATATGTATTGTACATAGGTAGTAAGTGGGTACACAATAAAACAGAGATACGTGGCACATTGGTATATAACACTTCATCCCATAATTTTCGTGAACTCTGTCAAGTACATACTTCATTGTAATGATGAGCTATGAGCTAGCTACAAGTGACTTTTTTTTGCATTCTAAAAAACGGACAACAAACAAAATAATAAAGCAACTGGGATTCTTATATATTGCTGTTTTATATCATGACAAAGTCACCTTTTGAAATTGCATGCTATACCTACTATATGCATTTTGCATTTTCTGCAAAACTTGAGCTCATCTTGTAACCTTTTCTAAATAGTACTCATATAATAGTATAGTAGCATATTCGTATAAATACAATGTACAATTTTTTTTGCACTGTCAAATTATTTTTTAGTGGTAATATCGAAAGGTCACGTGATAATGGTTTTGATTTGCTTGTCATTTAAGTATTTAAGAGTTGACAATGTTGACATTCACGCAGCATTCATATACTTTTTAATACTCAATTGGCAAATCAAGGTCCACCATCATCGTCAATTAAACCCACCAGAAACCGAACAAGGTCTGGTTTGAATTATAATTGTATAAGATATTCTATAAACGTATGTAATTCCACAATCATTCAGTTATATTTTTTTGGAGGGGGTTCGTTGGTTGTTTAAGTGTACCATTTTGTTAATTAATGTTAAAAATGTAATATTATTATTCTTGTAAAAAAATTGCTCTTTCTAGTGTTGCATCAATATGTATACAACATGCCACGCTTGAGAATATATACATGTAATCTTTTATTCGCATCAAAATAACGAAATACTAAGATGATAAGTATTGACTAAAATATCATCACATGAAATAATAACAAGAGAGCAAATTTCTGTCTAGTAGTAATTTATTTATTTATTTATGCATGTTTGGTCATCCAAAAATCATTAGCAGAGATCTGAACCATAATGCCTAGTTCACTCTGTATACGAGTTTTGCACAAAGAAATGTATTTCTATGTGCGTAGGTATGTATCTTTTGCACCAACTGGGAAGACTTACTTAACTTGTTTTTTTTTATTTTTTGGGGGAGGAAAAGGGCTATTTTTGTGTGCTGCTTTATAACCATGTACATATATGTTATTAGTTATTATGCATTTTGCTTACTTATTTTGCTCGTATGTGTTTTGTGATAATGATAATGAAGGGTATATGATCAATGTGATCATCATGATATGAGGACCATAAAATGTCGCAATTTTTTTCGAAGGTTCACCAAGTTCTTTTTTTTGCATCAAATAATTCGCGTACAATAATCGAGATTGAAGATCAAGTGCACAAAATTCATCGTATACCTGATTGCAAATATACTGTTTTATTTTATCATTTTACTACTATATTCCCATTTTTATGTAATAGTAAGGATTGCTGTGGTTATCCACACCAGCATCGCACCTTACGCCGGTGGTATAGCACTGTTTATGTGTCAGCATCGATGTTAAGATGTGTGTACACGTCACACCAACACCATTAGATATTTTTTGTATGCTCATCGTAGTGATATGGAAGGTTTTTTGTTATTTTAGCGCCATTTTTACCAATAATATAAAAACGACGCCACAATCAATAATATTCTTGTAATGCTGCTAGCTTGTAAATTATTCCATTGAAAACTGAACAATTACATGTTGGGAAATTTTGTATGCAGAAAGGAATCCTTGACCTTTGTCCAAAAAAAACCGTGAAACAAA
This sequence comes from Zhuqinia jingwanae, assembly GCA_027744095.1. Classification (NCBI taxonomy): domain Eukaryota; kingdom Metazoa; phylum Arthropoda; class Collembola; order Entomobryomorpha; family Paronellidae; genus Zhuqinia; species Zhuqinia jingwanae. The sequence continues at coordinate 79,149 of JAHZNC010004283.1, read as the reverse complement.
CTAATGCACCGTTCTTTTGTTTTAAACTGTTTTTTAGTTGGAAAACGTGCATTTAAAAAAATCCTTACAGAAGTCACAAGACGTGACCACACTGCTGCTAACAAGTCACATTTAACACTTTGCCCAAAGGAATACCAAGAGTAGCACCCTAATAGTGCTTTATGCAAACAAATTTCCTGTACTTACAAACGCGCAAGGTGAAAAGGTCAGTTCGTGCTTTTGATTCTCTTACCATTTGCTTGGAATTTATTTTTTTACTACTTAGAAGACAACTGAAAACGTCTTGATGATGATCGCGAAAGGTGAGTAACATCCGTTTTATACGTTTTTATCATCAAAGTTTCAAGCCAGCATGATGACTAATGATTCACTACATAAAATAAATTGTAAGGTACGAAAACTCTTAAAAGATGTTTTGGAATCATATAAACTTGACAAAAACTTGGAATGAGAATTTTTTTGCACGTGTAAATCAACTTGATAGACGAAGAAAGGCAGACATTGTTTTACAAATAATGTTGTTCATTTACTACAAAAAAAAGCTGATACAAAAAATATGATATTCTACTTGTTTAAGGTGAGAGTGCTTTGTTGAATGATACTGACTCATTGTCAGTCTCTGTATGCATAAGTTGATTTTTAACTGTTTTTTGTGAAGAAGGTGATCATGGTGATGAGCAGTATAGACATTGCGTAACAACCATTCCTAGAAACCATAAAACATCTTTTGCACTCATTTGTGCCAGCGTTAATGACTCATTAGCCGACAATTCGGCTGTTGCCAAAGTAATTTTTTTTAACACATTTTCAACTTTTGTGGGATTTTTTACAGAAGCCGGAAACAATATATATACTACAATCCTGGAAATATACACAGGTGTATATAATGGTTTTTTTATTCCTCAACTATCAACTATACCAGTTAAAGCATGTGGCAATAATAATGTCTCTAACAATCATCATGTTTCTTTCTATACCCATTCATATACATTTATTCAAAACTTGGTACAATCTATGTATATGTTAATAGGTATCATGTTTTAATGGTTTTAATTATATATACCATTTATAACAGATGAGTGATTTACTATAAATGCTACAATCCTTTAATGAGACCATTAACTGATTTAATTTGTAAATAATAAATTCTGCGACTGCTCACATACATTTGTCAGCTCATGGATACTTAAATACCACGTACAATAACAATAAGAAAAAAAGTATGGAGTCAAACCATACTATAAATTCTTAAAGACAGTTATTATTATTACAAGTCTTTGTTTAGGTTACGGCGATGAATACTTAAAACTTGCGTTGTTTCATATGATTATGATATGATGATTGCAGATTGCATTGCAGCAACACAAAATATTATTTAAGTTTAAGTATATAATATACAATTTAATACTCAGACTCAAACACAAAATATTTCGTTTCATTCAGATAATGTACACCACAATACAATCATACACACACACATTCTCGAACTCTGTAACAGATTTTTTTTTATTCCATTGCGATATCACATGGCATGCATAAATGGTAGCAAGGTTTCTTCAGTGAATGATGACTGGCCTCAAGCTTATCTTGCATTTTGCTATGCTACAGTCACTGCCAGTCGTCCCAGAATGCAAGCATGCAAGCGTGCTCCGTCGGCATGATGATGATAAGACCCAAACATACAATATACATACATGCATATTATATACTTAGGTGCGTGCATTATTGCTTTGTTTCTTTATTTTCTGTCGTAGAACAACATACAACACACACTGTATATTATTATTATTATTATGCATACAGAGTTATTATAATAATAATAAAGTGGTATATGGCGGTGGTGAATTATTTGCAACTGCAACAACACGACCAAGAACCCCATTCATGACCATCAACTAAACTACCCTGTTGTTGCCACTACCTCTCTACTACGTCTGATTTTGTTTGCACGAAAGAATACCCTCAAAAATTGAACACCTTCATTAAAAAATTGCTTAACAACGCCAAAGAGCGCAAAACTTGAAGGTTTTCAGAGGGGAGGCCATTCGTGCAACGCAAAGGTGTACATTATTGCGCGTGTTCGAGAGATTTTTGTGTGATTTCCAACTTCCAACCACAACTGCAGGTGTAATAGGGCAAATAACCATTTACAAAATGTAAGCATTCCACCTGAATAGGAAAACAGGTTTAATAATTTCTTCAAATTTAAAAATTTTGGCATTTTTTCCAAATAGTATATCGGATCCTGAATGATTTTTATTTTTAAATTAACTAATGGTTTTACTGGAGCATCACAAATGTTAGTATTCTATACCAAACGCAAACCTGCTTTATAAAAAAGTAACAAATGTAAGGATGAATCTAGTGACATGATGACAAGTTGTTGTATAATTTGACATGATTGGTGTACTTGATCTCAAGTCGCCAATTTTTGGAACAGTGGTCTTTATTTGTAACCACAACCAGTTGTACTTGCATTAATCAAGAAACAGAACCAAAAAAACTATTCAATGGAATCAAGTGCAATTCAACCAGATGCTCAGAAAGTCATAAGATGCGTTGTGGCGCTCATGGTAACACAATTACGTACAAAAATAATCTTCATCATATCAACAATCCAAACTGCCACAAATAATACTAAAAAATCTTATGCTAAAATATAATATATTGCAATACGAAGCTAAAGTAAAAATATAATAACTTTCTTATAAAAAAAATATACTTATGCTCATTTGTAAGTTTGATGAATTAAATATACCTATTCTGCTATAATGCATGTACTACAGTTAGTACAACACAAACACTCTTTCTTGCTAACTACATGACAGGTTTTTTTTACCAGCAAAGGGCGAATTTTATTCATGTGGCCACCACCAACACCAGCATGCCATCACCGCAATAATAATATCTTCACCTACTTACCCAAAAGCCACGGTTACCTTGACTCAAGCACCATAGCGTGGAAAGGTCTACACTGCTGCTGCTGCTTGCATTGCTCCCTTACTGATTCATTCATTCCCTTCGTCATAGTCATCATCATCATCAGCAACAGAAGCAACAACTTTTGCATTAAAAAACTGCTACATTGACGAACAATTTGCTGATTTGTTATTGCTTTTGCTTTTTATCGTCACCCTCCCTTTCGTTTGCAGGGATGATGAATAAGAAGATAATAACAAAACTGTTTTTTTTAAATGATGCGACTACACAAAGAAGAATCGACAATCGAAGAGATAATATGATAGCGCAACAGATTAGTAGCCCAAATATTAGTACTTTATTTTTAAGCGTAAACCTTTTTAAAATTATCATGTGCGAGAGTGTCTGAGTGAGTAAGCTTCACTTTGAAGAAAACGTTTATCTCCATCTTAGTGACTGATGTAGTATACCTTTATAATGTGGTCGTTGTTGTGAAATATGTCTGCTTTTTGTTGTGACTGCAGGCCTGTGTGTATTTACAGTACAGTAATCGGCCTGATCATTACAACTTTGCAAGTCATTATCTTGATCACGATACAAAACAATCAAGGTGCAAAACCACAAGATGTGAAATGGAGGCTTTGTCAACAACACCAACTTATTATATTACTATTATTACAGTATTCGGTTTTCATGGGAAGAACAAAACAGGTACTCGAATGGAAAATTAAAAATCTTCATAAACATGGATAGTACTTTTATGTGTATATGATGCAAATTCAACTATGAATTTAAACCGATTAATACGAGTTGACACAAGAAAAAAAATTTAAAATTGATACACAGAAAGTTAAAATCAAAATACGACGTAAGACGAAACCAGTAACATGAACTTACTGTCAATATACCAGGTGCTTTGTGTGTGAGTTTTAATTTGAAACTTTGTGGTTTTGTCCTGCCTGCCTGTTAGTTCACCACACATTGAAAACCGAAAAGTATTTGATGATGATACCCATTACAAATCGTATAATTTGAAGGTTCTATTGAGATATATGCAATTAATAATGAGGCATGAGCTCGGGTTATTTTAGCTATCGCTGCTATTCGAGCTGTCACGCTACTTTTTATACATCTTCATAGTATCAGTAGTAGTGAAAACTGTATAAGCATTATACCTCTTGCAAGATAGCGAACTTGTGAGAGACCCATCTAATTTCAATTGAATTAATAGTAACAATAATTCAAATTGGAAAAAAGAAAACCCTTTCCTTACAAGAGGTTGACTCGTTGTTTGTTTGTAGACATGTGTGTACATAAAGTTTCAAAGACTATGATTTTCAAAAAAAAAAAATGTATTGAGGACATGATCATTCTTCTTTTTAGAAAACAGTAGTGTGTGTGTAGTATTTGTCTGTACAACAGTGTAATCGTAATATCCTTCCTGTCTGTTTGCATGCCTGCCAGAAAAGACGCTTTGCATTCCACTAACCACTACTAAACAAAACTGAGCCAGCTTTACTACGAATCTAGTCACTAAACTATCAACAGCAGCTTTTCAACATGATTTTTTTTGAATAGTCAACAAAAGTTACTTTTTGAAGAAATGACAGAATGTGCGCAATGTTACTTTTTTCATCTGGCTGTTTTGTCTACTATGCTTAAATGTTGCTGACTACTTACTGTGTAGAGTGGAGCAGCGCAATAAATTTAGGAACTTTTGTGATATTATTATTATTACTATGTCGCGAAAAAAAACACTGTCGCAATGTAAACACTTTTATCATCTCGCATATAATTTATTCATCATACCGACATCACTTTATAATCATCGTCCATTTTAAAAACATCCTACTCATTGGGCTGTTACGTTGAGTTGGAGGAATAAAAAGGTATGACATAAAGTAAGTAGGCACAACAAAACAAAAGGGGATATGCGAGTGAGTAGTAAACGTTGACATAAGACAAAAAGTTTGCATTGTCATTTGCTTGAGGACGGGAATGGGAACGTGTAGTGAGAATCATGCCTACTTCCCCTTCGTCCGTTGTACTAATCATGAAAATTTGGTGGATTCAGCAGGTGCCATATGTAAAATAATATAATGATGTCTGTTTTACATAAGCTATTTTGCATTCAGAGAGCAATGCGTGGGCATGCAAAATAATTTGAACAAAAAAGGTTGTTAAAACAACGAGTCGTTTGAAGCACGCTTCCATGGAAAATATAATAAGGCATCGTACTGCAGGTACCCTATCTGCTACAACCGTACCGTATTAAAATTTGTGCAGGAAACATAATTGCAAAAAAAAATGCAATCAATGGAATGACAGATTTAAAGATAAATATCATGTGTTCAAATGCACTTTTTTCTGCATAATTTCATCATTTTAAGAATGTAATTGATATTGTTCCAAATTTGTATTTATTTTTCAAAGAATGGGTATGAGGTTGTTCACGTGCAGTTTAGATTTAAAAAATTTTTTTACGAAACGGTGTCTCAAGTTTACGTAAATAAATCTGATAAATGCTGATGCTGAAGAAATATGCTTCTTTGGTTGAGAAGTATGTAGTTTGAATGAAATCATTATACTGTCATTAGTGTTAAAGTGTTAAATCATCCATAACATTATTGATATATGCTCAGCGGACCAAGTTAAATAAGCAACAGGGTACTTGACTCAGTTTAAACAATAATCAATCTCATTTTGAACTTTTTATATAAAAAAAAATATATGTTAGTAAGCGGCATTTAGTGGTGTGTGGCAATCGATTTATAAATCATTTCCAGATTTGAGACGAAACGCAAAACAACTCAATACAACAAGACTTGATTTTTTTAACCACTCATCAGGTGGAAATACAAATACACCAATGTACTTATGTTGCAATCTAACAATCTATCGGTGAAAAAGTACCTGTGTCATATATTTTTCAATTTAGTATTATTTTACAAACAATAAAAGTTTGTTTTTAAATTTCAAAATATTTTCATTTGAAACCATTCTGTCTTAACCGAAACAGATTTTAACCACATTCTAATAACCCATTTAGTAGTGCATTTTATGCGTCGTTAAAGAACTGCACACAAATCGAACGGTTTGACCATTGCTTTCAGCACAAATGTAAAAAAAGCAGAAAACAAACCTACGTAAAAAACAGAAATACAGAAAACAGTAGGACACATTAATTTGAATTTGAAGAAAAAACCAAATTTAAGTGAATATTGTTTATTGTTTGTTTTTAGAATAATAATACTACAAAGAAGGGAAAAAACATTTTTCTTGATTTTTCTTGATCGTAAAAAATGTTCACACAGTTTGAAGCGAGGCTCAAGTTGAAATTTTCACATGCATTAAATCCTCACATTGACTTATTTTGTGTTTTGTCACGATCCTCTCCCACTTCCTTACTCCTGCCTACCGAAAAACATTTGCAAACTCGTTCAAGTTTAAATATATGACCTGTGTTAATAAGTGTGAGTAAACCACCCACAAGTATGTGTCCCCGCATAATAACAACAACAACAACTCATAAATCCCTTGTTTATGGCTGAAATTGGTCACTTAAACCTGTCATGTATAGTGCACCATTCTCACATGAACTCCCCCTGGACCATAAACTGACACGAAGACAAAGAGCAATGAGTCACATCATGACTTATAGCATTCATAACAAAAGATAATAAGAGTTTTCGTGGATTATCATTATCACACAAATACTTATTTATATAGTTGGCCATATGTCGTAAAACTACGAAGAAACATGATGACAAAAAATAAAATGTTAAGGAAATACTATGATCGTTTATTGAGGGATTTGAACAATGTAAGCTGCTGTAACAAGCCATCATTTGAGGGGGAAAACGTCAAGAATTATCGATGATAATGGTCAGCTAATAAAAGTATGTAAAATGTTGAGTCTTCTAAGCCCGCCTTCTTGCTCAAATACACAACATGGTAAACACTTTGGGAAATATAAGGATTGTACCCTTCGCTACACTTATTATTATTCTGGATATTCTGTCAAAGTTTAGAGGAAGCAACATTCATAGAAGAATATATTATTTTTTTCATCCAATTCCAAGAATATTTAGGCACATACATAACCAAATGGCTTTCCTGAATTCTACGGAAACTTAAGAAACAAATAAACTCTCACAGACACTAGAAATAAGGACCGCTGAAACAGCTCTCAAGTAACAACACTCTGTTTTATCTATTTCTCATCAATATAATTTTGATTTGAAGATGACTCCCTAAAAACCTATTTTGGGGCATAACGCCCGTAAAATTTAATTATAAATAGTTAACTACAATTAAGAAATTATTTGTCGTTAGCTCATACCGTTATCATTTTACTGATCCCGATTTTGAGGTATATCGGCCGTAAAAATATAATGATTGTGAACATATACATATATACATATAATACAGATTAACACTGCAATCTTATAAACAACCTTAGGCGGTCCTTAATGAGGATTAGCGAAGGGAAAAAAGAGACAAGCATTTGTACTTAGAGATAGGAGGATTAAGTCAATTTTGATTAGGCGGGGTCGTGTCTGACTTTTTGGATTTTTCAAGTACCACCTTTTATATGTACATAAGTGCATGTGTGCATCTCTCACGTCTCGTACAGGGTTTTAGGGGAGTAGGATGATGATGAACCACTTTCATTGTTGTAGTTTTGTACTTTGTACTTTTCTGTTTTGAATAATTCAAGTCCAATTCGACTGTATTTTTTGGACTTTGGAATTGTTTGGGTTTGGTCTGAACAATAGTTCATCATAGCGATGCAGCTGCTAATGCAGAAATATTGGACTGGAAATTGGAATATACATACCTATATACATAGTGCGTATGCATGTCCAAGTAAAATCTAACCCAAGCAAAAATATTATGAAGATAATGGGCAGATGAGTGTTTTTCCATAGGAAGTTCAAGTAGTAGGTCAAAAGAGGCGTAGTATACTTTTTTAACAATATAACAACCTATAAGAATATTATAATTTATATGCATACTATCTGCTTGCTGGAGTAAAATACGTATTTATGCATAAATATTATGCACACAGAGATAGTAATATTTAGGTTCTACAAACATTACTCTTGACTTGAATATCAACTATGGACTCTTATATAGCACGTAAATATTTAATATTTTTCACCTTTCAATTGTGCATTCTAATAACACAATCTACTCCGTGCATGTAGTTGCCCAAATTTTGCATGCTTCATTAGAGACCATAGCAGAATAAAAACTTGGAGCAATTAAAATCAAGTAATTAACTTTTTATATACACCTATTTAACTTGTAACTTCCTGTTTAAACAGGTGATGATGGTGTGATAAAACTATAAATTAAAATGCATACGCCTTGCCATGTATACGCAATAGAAAAGATTTAAAAACTTTATTGTTTTCCAGACTCGTTTTTATTTATCGATGATGGGCAAAGCATCAACTTATATGATTATAACTTTATAACTTCTTTAAAAAAAAACATAAATGCACATATTATAAGATACGTATTGAGTGAATTCATTATATTCGTAGGTATCCATAATGTGATAATAACTATGATTATAATAATGATGAGTCATCCATCACATCCAATGATGTGTTGTAATTAAAAATAGCTGTATAAGAATAACGTTTTTTCTTCTTATTTCATTGAGCAAGCAGGTTCAAACTAACCAGACTCTGTCGCTTTTTCCTTTCCATGATGAGTAGGTACATTTAATCTAGCTTACAAAATTTAAATTAAACATAATATTTTTCATAAAAATATTTCTTTGTCTCTTGTCCATCCAGATAGTCCAGATAGATGAAGAGCGTCATGTTTTTGCAAATGCTTGGGACAATGTAAATACGACGTTTGTTCATGTAGCTACACAATCAAGAAAGAATCCTCATCATTACACGATGAGCCATTTTTTTTCACACGAATATATAAATTCGATGTAATATACCTAAATGGAAGATTCCATGATTCCATGTGTAGAACTGAGCAAGTTTGTTTATTATGCATAACACAGCTTCTGTTATTGTTGTTGGAAGGAAAAAGAATTGACTTGATGAGAACACACTGCTTGTTTTCCTGAACACAACTTGATCATCAATACTTCCATTATACTGATTTTGATTATGTATGTGTGCATTATTTACAATAGGTATGGATAAGGCAAAAAAAGCTGCTGTTTTCAAGTAAAGAGCTTGTAACAAGAAGAACCAAACAACAATGACAGGATTGTGAGAATTTTTACTCGAATAATTCTGTAGCATCTTGATCATGCTTATATATTAGGATAAGTTTAATAAAACAATCATGGCGCACCGCCCTGTTTAAGTAAATGGAACGGTTGATATGTTGATAGCTGATATTAGGCATAATATTTTGCAGCTTATTTACATACCATAGGTATTATGCTCCCCATTTAACGTGGTTTGTTCCAAGTGGAATATATATTTTTTTTAAATCCACTACTATTTTACGCATTATTGTTATAGCTAGATGGAAAACTCCAAGCATTTTTGCTATTGAATGTTGTTGAAGGAAGTAATAATTTAAAAAAAAAATACTGGCAGGGAAATAAAAATAAATGCATATAAGCTATTATTATTATTATTATTACGTTTCTTACGCTTTCCGCAAGTTTGATAGTTACACATATGAAGGGCATTAATTATACATATATATATGATGACTGACGATTGGATCTAACTAAACTACTATTAACTGGTCGCGTTTTCTGAATATCTTTTATTATTGTTAAACTACGTTTTTACCAGTTGTTATAGCAATAAAAAATATTAAGCACAAAAGCAGGGCTACTATAAAAAGAAGCTAATCGTAATTAAAAGTTAATAATAATAATAATAATTTTTGTAAACTTACTTATACAGATTGTCCTTTTCAGCGTCATTTTGCTGAGATTTCACAAATTTTTTTTAACAACGAAAAAATAAAAGAACGCGATGATGTAGGTCAAGCTGTATTGACAACAAAGGTGAGATCGAACGTTGTGATTTATTTCGTTGCTCTACATAAATGATAGTATGTAGTTCATGGAGACACAAAACTTGTACCGTATCTGGACGGTAGAACACATTCACTTAAAAAACGTATTTTTATGTATTTAAGTTACGATGGAGAGATAATCACACAAGAAAACAAATCACTGGATTTCACCGTTTCTGCTTCATTGTATTTTAAGTAAAACTGGAGAAAACAAAAAAAAACAAAAAAAAATTCAATTATATTGAATATACATACATACGAAAGAAATTTATTCCTGAACTAAAATTAAGGTGGTTGTTGGTACACATGCAAACACGTTGATTTAAAACAAAGCACAAAATAACAATAAATTGAAAACACAACTTCCACACAGACTACCGTTACAAAGCTTATTATTATTTTTTTGAGCGTTGCGGTTACGATGTTGGCACTGGCAACAACGCTGCAAAAAATTGAGGGTATCGTTTATTTTGCATTTGTCAGCAAACACAAGATAAAAACAAATGTTTTGACAAGAGACAAAGTATTTTATGTCGTTTTATGTTTTTGACGCATTAAATCATAGTGAGCAAATAGGTAAACCAGAATTATTTCTATTTTTTACGATCTGTGAAGACTTATCCTCTTCTTCTCTTCCTTACATCAAACATGCAGATAACTTATCCGGCTATATGTAAGTATTTGTACCTTTTGAATCTGTTTGACTGATTATAACGGCGCAAATAAAAGTGCAAGTTGTCACCGAGCTTAGGTTTACAATTGGACAAAAAAATGTAGTTCAGAGAGACACCAAAGGATTAATATACTGTGGAAGATATGTTTTCCATCAAATATTAGCGGTTTAAATATTTGACTGTCAAACAAGAAAAATATTTGAGTATGAAACCTCGATATTTTATTGTCTACATAAAAAATTATATTCTATTGTATTTAGGTTACTGGAATTATCAATAAATATATATTTTTTAATTCGTCATAAATGAATGAAGTTCTTTTGGCTTAAAAACAATCGATTTTTTTAATATCAAACTAGATAAAATATGTACTTTATGTTTTATATAACGTCCTAACTCTTATTTCATTTTTATTGTATATAAAACACTACGTGTCATCACACAAGAAAAACAATTGTTGTCATGATGTGATTGGATAGTGGATTGTTTTACCACTTGATATAATGAGTCATGCAAATGTATTAATTGATTCAACTAATTCTACCGAATATTGTTTATAATCCATTTAAAAAATATGCAATAAATTTTATAATGCAACTCAAGTCATGTAACAACTTTTGTATGTCGAGTTTGTTTGCCCAGTTCTCGAGACATTGATTTTGAAAATTAAATTTCCCTTTCATTCTCATCAGACCAGTTTATAAAATATTTCTACACAAAATTGTGTTTTATAGACCTACCATTTTGTTCACTCATTCAATTATTGTTGCACTATAACTGACTGCTATACTGCCAATTTTTTTTTCTACAAAATCTAAATAACAATTATACCTAAATTACTACCTTGTTTTAAAATTAAATGCAGCGAGACCAGTGTGCAAAACCATGAATTGGAGCAGATCACATTGAGAAGATTTAAAATATGTTTGTTTATATGTTGCGGAGACTGTACTCATGAAAAAATATATTTTCATGTGAGCTGCTGTCGAGTTTGACTTTGTGAGCTACAGGTTGGCTACTACAGGCAAGTCAGAATGAAGATGTGCACTATACTAAAATATTATTATACTTTTTTAGAATGGATACTTCTACTTCTTGCACGTATAATAAAAGAACAAAATGAAATTTCAATAATAAATATAAAAAAATAAAAAGAAGAAACTTTTTTGAATGCTGTACTAACGACAAATGCTACAATATATATAGCGTAGAACCAAGAGATTTGAGAATGATGATAGCACACACAAAAGGGATACCTTTTTTCCTTCCTTTACTCATGTGCCTGCTTTTTTTAGCATGAGGAAGGGCTTAAAAAAATTCAAAATAAAATCTTCCCTTTTTTTAAAAAAAAGAATGGTACTAGATCCACCGTACTGACAAAACTACAGCACAATAAAATCTTAAGTACAATCACCAAAATCTCACTCACTTTTTTTAAGGCTTCCTTTTCTTCCCGTTGGTGATGCTGATGATATCAACCATCACAACAATAGCACGGTTAATAGTAATAAATAGGAAACGTTGTTGTTGTTGTTAAATGCACGCAACAGTTGAAAAATAAATTATGTTAAAAAATGCATAGACGTGTGGGGTACCAGCCAACGATGTGAACGTTTGGACATCCTAACATGGACTGCCAAGTATATGAAGAAAATCTTAGAATCAGTGCAGTGCGTACCTACCAGCTATGCCAAACAATACAATACGACGACCACGACGATGAGGCATCTTACATTATTTACATGCAACACATATACTATAAAGGCTAGTTGTTGTAATGTAACCTTTTTGAAACAATTCTTAAATGTAGTATGATGCCTGTGTCCTGTGTATATACATACATTACTCTCAATTGAAAGAACCTAATATAAAAAAAACTTCTTCATCATCATCGTCATCACACAACTCACAATAATATAATCAAATGAAAAATATATGTACCTATACAAAAAAAGGCTGCTGGGTCTAAACAACTTACATATAATCTGCCTGCGCATGAGAAAAGGGATGATAAAAAGGCACATATTATTATTATATACATGTACATAGACTAACTTTAACAAGCATATTTACAGAGGTTTTTGGTTGGGGTGTTCTTTCGTATAACGCTTCGTAGTACTGCAGCAGCTTGTTTTTTGTTCGTCTTGTAAGAAAGGGAGGCAGCAAGAGTAAAAAGAAGGCCCTTAATCCAAACAACATGCATACATATTATTATTATTATTATTGTTATTATTATTGAACTCACTGTGCATAGCCAACACATAACTTGTCGTTGGGGTGAGTCGTCGTTTGCTGCACTGCGTGACTCTCTCAAGTCAACCCAAACAACATTTCAGCATTTGATGCAACATCTTGCTGACTAGTTGTATGCACCCGACGAACAAATTTAGAAGAAATTGGTATTTTTAGATGAAGCATCTTTGATTTTACTAAATCAGTGAACTGCGCTTTAGAAATTTACCTAATAATGTACCTATATAAGTATCAATTGTATCATACATGAAAATATTTCGAAATAAAGATTCCTCCTAGATGACAAATAGTTTTTACACAATCATAAAGTTCCACTTTGAAATAAATCGACTAAAACTTGTAATTTCGTGTCAATTGGCATGGGGAAGAGATGTCTCGCAATGCATTTTTATAAATTCATAAATATCTGTATTTTGTGTAAGTAGCCAACAACCCTTGTTTCTTTATCTCATTTGGAAAGACAATTAGCAAAATGCATTATTTAAACATTAATACAAAACCATGCATTTGTTTTAAATGTAAGATATCATGGCATCTTATGATTCAAGAAGATTTGGTAAGTAAAAAACAAATGGCTATATTCCCCTCTGCCACTGTTGCATATGCGTCGCACAAAATATATATTTCTTTATAGCGAGTATCAAAAATGAAAACATTGTGCTTGACTGTTTACTAATAAGTCTTAAATAGTTTCGCACACAAGTGCTATGTTATGCCGTGTGTGGCAGTCAGGAAGAAGTGATGCATAGAAAACTTACAATTGTTGTATTTATCTAAACGCCAACAAGCATCAGTTAGTGGCCCGTATCAATAATTTGATGTTTTGTATCATTGGATAAATCCCTGCACAACACAAACGTAGACACACTATTGCTATTGCTGCAAAAAAATTCTATAAACAAACAAGGATCTTGTAAAGCAACTCTACAGCAATAGGATTTTATTATGCATTGCTTACCTTTTGTTTCAATCCAATGTCTTAAAATGCACAGGCGAAAAGGCGAAATCCTCTTGATGAAGCTTGTAAATTTATTTTTTGCAGATATTATTTTAGATAGCCGCATGTATATCACTATGATTGATATCTGAATGGAGTGGAATTCGTAGAATTATTTAGCTACTTAACTACCACACCAGCAATATACTTTCATGAAATTTAACAAAAGACGGTGTCGCTCGTAAATTAAGTTAACACCAATTTCTAAATAAATAATCCAAGGTTTTTTATGAGTTTTTTGAGCTATGCTACAAACAATGTCCTTTCACTCCAACTTTCAAAAGTGTAATGATAAATCCTAGAAATACCAAGCGTCCGAAATATAATGTTAGATTAAAAATATTAGCCTACTTATCCGCATTTTATAATGCTACCATTATATTCCGTTTCTTGTATGTTCCGCTTGATTACGTATTTAAAAAAAATTCGTAGAAGCAATTTAGAGGGCATAAAAAATAATACGAATAAAAAAACCAAGAAACGTAAAAGAATATATTTTGAAGTTTGACATGCACTCTCGGTATTTCACACTTGAATTTATATGATTGCAACCAATTAGCTTTAATACTCTTGAGTTGAATAAAAAACGATAGGGTAAAAATGCTTATAAATATGTGAACATGGAAAATAAGTAATTAAAATGATTATGAAAGGCCTAATTGACTTAACTAACGAGATGACTATGCTGGTGTTTTTTTGCAAGGCCCATACCAGTGCAAAAAATAAGAGAGAGAGAGAGAGATTGTGTAATAGACTATTAAACTGATCGTGTATGTTCATTTAATGTGGTTTCCCCTTCAATTGAAAACGCATCAATTGCACTAGTGCTTCTTCTTTTTTGGGTGCGCGTACAATATGCATCCCAGTAATTTGTAGAGCATGATGGGAAAAAGATGCGGAACACTGCTGCTCTTCAACTCTTTCTGGCTGGAACTTTTAGCATGACTATGACTCACAAAAACCAATTCATCATTCAAAATATCAAATAATTTTTGTACGCATTTCTGTGGATATACCTATTAGTCATTTTTTTTCTGCTGTTTAAGACAAAGTTTGAAGGTACTACTAAAAAGCGTTCCGGGATGTTACGTGATGATGAGATGATTTCTTTGTTCTTCTCGCACAGGTAAATTGTGATAACGCTATATTTCGAAACAGCTTCGCGGAAAATTTCTAACATTTATTTAAAATTATAAGAAGGATGATAAGTCTCATAACCAAGAAAATTACATCTACCTGAGCTAGGAAATGCAACATCTTTACACCCGTCATCTTGATACAAAACAGTTAAACTTGTGTATTTATATTGCCTGTGCAATTTTACAGTTACCATGCAATGTACATATCAGGCAATGCAAGAAAATTAGTCAAACGGTTTGAAACTTCTATTTCCGACTGACTGACGAATTACGTCCCCATAATAATAATTAATAACTTCGTGTACATTTTTTTTCAGAATAAGCACAAAGTCAGGTCAAAACTATTATACCACTTTTCTCAGCGGATCTCACCAAAGCAAGTTTTTTTTATAGCAGAGCTATAATTTCCTGTTTAACATTTACATGAACCATTTCCGAGGAAATGATGCTAATCATCAGAATCATCATTTTGCAGCTAACATAAAAAACGTGCAAATTTGAATTTTCCCCGACATGTATGCAAGAAAAAAAGAATTCACGTTCTCACAAAGAAAATATATTAGTCATAATCACGAGTTGTTGTACTGGATCCCTGTCGAACCAGGTGTAGGTGTTAGCTTGGGAAAATATTTTGTTGTTTTTTTTACATAATTGTCAAGAAAGCGCAATGTTATATAACATTTCCCTGTGTACTGGTATGTGTGTTTATTAAATAGTTACGACTTACGTCGACTTGTTTTGTATGTGATGTCTGATTTTAGGGTTTGTTCTATATGTACGCATGATGTTGAGTCATCTTACCCTTCCATCACCACGATTTCACACCGTGTCAGAAACAAGTACAATAATTCCAGCTTTTTTACACTTTTGTTACTTTCATGTTATATCATATTTTGTATCAAAGTTAAGGTAATAAACAGAACATAACCTTTTTCCTTTTTTATTTTTTTTTACATAATATCGTATTACGTTGTATTAGATATAGATATGAAAAAGTTAGGAATGGAACCTTTTGAATTATGTGTATACTTATATCACTCCGTATACTTTCTCGTATTTCATTCCGTGTCCTTATAAGGTAACAAGCTGTTCAACGGACAAAAATAAGCTTTTTCCCTTTTTACCAATTTAGGCATGAATATAAAAAGTACCACAGAAGTCAGTAGAAAGGGAAAAAATGGAGCCCTGCAGTACAGTCATGCATAATACACATGAAGCCTTACATGTTTTATAGGTACATACGTAAGAGCACTCAGGAAATTGTGATTCTGTGTCGGAGTAAGTCCCTCAAAAAAGGAAAGAAACCATCCACCAAAGGCCCTCCTCTTAACTTGACACCATTTAATATTGTAGGCATATACCTACGCACATCAAGATTTCCTTAGGTATACTATTCTTGACATACCAAGTGCATAATATAATATGAATCTTCTTGAATGGCTGTGTTTTGAAGATACGCCAAACAAGTTAAATGTTCATATAAGCAAAAGGTAAAGTGCGTCAATAATGGTGCAATGTTGTTGATGCAACCAGAATTCATCACGCCAACTTGATCACACTTTTTCCTCTGTATAAAAGAAACCTTATGCTTTGTATCGTTTTTGTAACGGTGAAATTTTTTTTTTTGGCTTTTCAGAGGTTTCAAGCAAACACTCATAGGCTTAGATTACAGACTAGAATGAAGGAGAAGAAAAAAACTTCCGTATCTGGTGAGTTCCAAAGAATTCACCGTGAAGAACTGAATTTAGGTGATCCCACATGTCTGAAAGCACAATTACCTATTACGTAATATATGAATATGATGTGTGCTGGAGCTGCTATTTCGTTTGTTCTAAACTTGGATATTTTTAACAATACACCTTGGATTTATAAAGGGATTTATATTAAATGCGATCAATGTGTAAAATTGGTAAGAAACTTTATTACGCAAATGTTCATCCTCAAAGCATACAAATAAGGTCTTTTGAGGTCAATGGCAAGCAAGGATGGGAAATATATGGTTGCGGAAATAACTTTGTAAATTTGCATAATGTTATCTTCCAGTCATTGCGCAAACTCTTATTTTGGTATATAAATATATACACCTGAAGGTAATCCAAATTTTGAGAATCTTGTGACCACCAAAGTAGCTAATCTGTGCAAAAAAAAACAAATCATTCAGTTTTATTGCGGACATGCATATCCTTCAACTGTAAAAATCCAGTAGCAAGAAACAAGATATATTAAAATTAAGGATGAAACAGCGCCACGTTTAGAGTGTTCTCTGATGATGGGTTCTTAAATGCCAAGTACACATTACAAAATGTGCCAATTGTTGCTAAATCAAAACCGTAATTGTTGCTTAGTACAAAATAATGTCCGAGGCTACAACGATTCGTCTGATCAATTATATTATGCTACCCAATTTAAAAATTTGATATGCATAAAACTTGAGTAAATACATGAGAGATTGTAAAAAGAGTGGTTTATTGGAAGTAATAAGGAGAAAAAAGTAATCACCTTAAATGTCTTATTGTTTCGCGCATTTTTATGAAAAGAAGAAATTTAATGGAGTACTTTGTTGAGTACGTGTGTTGTTGTTATTACGTATATTTCATAAACAACAACCTGTTGCTTGTCTCAAGGTAAAATTCAAATCTGAGCCGTGAGAATTTTTTTTTTGCTACTCTAAGATTTGTGAGTTTTATAACATAACACTTAACCTTGTCTACTTGATAAATTGCACACTCATCTCGTACTCCATATTATCTTTAGGATTCTGGTGATATGCTCCCTATGTTCTTGTCTTATCTTTTAAAATATATGATAAATGATGGCAGATTGTATTTGTGCGGCGGCGTGGTTAACCCGTGGTGGGATCGCACGGGATCTTATAACATTACATAAATGGTTTACATTTAAATACATACAACGTAATACACTCAAAAACAAACATACTTATTCAAGATCATCGAATCTCTCTCTAGTTTCCTTTATAAATATTAGACTGTAATAAGCACGTGTCAATGAAGCTTCATTTTTTTTCATTTCGTTTTAAGAGCAATTATGTACTTCAAATATTTAATGTTTATATGCAACGGCTATTAGGTAATATGTGTGGAACTCCATCTTAATTGCTACTTGGTTGGTGCTCGGACTTACCACTTTATTGACAAGGCATCACATCACGAGACGTGTGCTGGCTGATTGTGTGCGCAACAATGACTTGTACAACTTGATGAAGGTATAATTATAAATGCAAAAAAAAATACTATTTGTTCTGTCCTTTTACACGAAGAGTTATATAATTACACGAACTTATGTAATCCTCCATTTTTGCAACAAAAAAAAAACATTTTTTTTATGGATGAATGGTCATTCCATTGGCTATTATTATGAATGATCAATGCTAAAATTCGTTTTAAGCTGTTAGATAACTGGGACCTTTTGTAAATGAACAATACTTTTCACACAAAAAAATCTTTTGTTTTCTGTTTTTTTTGTATTTGGAATGACAGCTACTTGAAAATCATTGAAAAGTCAATTATTCTAAACGCTTAAAAGTCAATTCGCTGTATATGTACCTTACTTAATTGGCCTACCAATTGCTCATTTTAAAGTTTCATAAAACGGTTGAATAACTGCAATGATTAGGTGTTGAAGGCAGCGCGAACAATTTAATGCCATAATTATGACATGCATCACGCAATCATATAGTATATAGCTGCTGAGGACGATTCATTTTTTTCATCATAATAAAGCTTCGTAATATGTGTTTTAGGCTGTCACAGTGTAAAGAATGAAGCCCTACAGAAAAGCTTCCGTAAAAATAGCACGTAAATTTCAAGTTGCAACGGAAAGACTTTTATCTCCCTTTGTAGTAGCCCCGTCGCTGTGAATTGAGTAGATATTTACCGTTTTGTTGATACATAAAATTCACACAAACTCTTGCTCATTATTACAGTCCACCATCCGCATCATCATCATTTCCATCACCCTCATAAAGCTTGTCGGAATTTTTCACCACTTTTCTTCAAACAAACTAAAAACCTTAATGTGCTGGATCCTCCCTTTCGTTTGTTTCTTCTTGGCAATTTTAATTACCTCTAAGGGTGTGCAACTTGAAAAAGGCAAAGATTTGTGTGACAGCTGGAAGTGGTAAAGAGGGATTTTTTTTCCTTAGCCAAAGCGTTTGTTTATACAAATGGACTAAAGCAAAGGATTCTTCGTATGGTTTCTCCATCTAATATTCAATATTACAAACAAGTACAGCAGATGAATGTGCTTCTAACATATTACCCTCTTGCGTATCATTTACCTCCAAAAAATATCATGAAAACACATCTCTCCCTCTCTCTCTCTCTCACACACACAAACTCATTCGCTCCCTTCCTGTTTCTTCGTGTAACTTTGTATAGGTAATATTATTGCTTTGCTTGGCTATTGATAAATGTCAATGTCATGGGATCGACTTACAAAAATCCCTACCAAATTTTACTCCTCAACAGAGAGAGACTCAAGCATACAAACATAAACCACTCACAAACTCACAACCATTTCCCATGCATAGTATACAGTATACAGATGCTACTTGTTTTTTTAAAAAGAAATATTGTATTAAGTTGGATTTGGCTACTCACAACTTACACCAACTTAATCTACTATACGACTTTGGATTGAATATTGAATCTTTCTCGAAAGGGCACCGAACCAAAATGCACTTTCATTTCAAGAAAAAAATATGCGTATGAATGAACCAGACTGAATGTTGTTGATTGTATTCGTTATATTCTTATGTCAAGTTTTCCAGTAGTCCTTCCTTCTATCTCTAGAGTTTGATGTGAGACGGTTTGAAGAAACGTTTCAAAACAGTATAAGAATAAATAGTAATATTGAAAAATGAGCAAGCATAAACTACAGATATTTTTCTTTTCATTTTGTTCATTTTATCAACAGAAGCAGTAGTGCAGTGTAGTGAGTAAGCGTAAATAAGTACAATACAGAGAAAATGGAGATCATTAAGATTACCTTCTGTCAAATAAAGCCACATAAATATTACTCACATTCAAAATAATGCAAGAGAACAGTGTTCGGAAAGCTCTCTCTAATACTCATTTTGTCAATATTTATTTCTTGAAAATACTTGGTTTTAAGTAGCTTGACCAAAAACAAAAATCCCTAACAACAAAATCTTCAGGTTTGTGTATCCATCTATTTTTAAAGTGTGTAAATACGAAACTTGATAACATTTATTAAAATAGACACACACAATTTGGAGATACACATAGATCAAATTTGGATAGGACACTTTAAAGGATAACTTTATGTAATGTGGATATTTGCATGAAGGAGGCTTTAAGTTTAAAACATCACATTTTTTTTTCATTTTTAGAGATGTGTAACATTGGAGAATTTTCCTTATACACCGTCAGCGTAGCAGTGCTTAGTCACCCTAAGCATCCAGCAAGATAATGAAAAGAAAGGACCAACAATTTTTAACTTTTGCTGATGATGATGGTGAAATAAACAAGATGACTATCAAGCAATTGAACTATATCCTATTTATTTAATACTGTGTGAAAACGTGAAGAAATAATTCTTGTACAGTAGCTTTTGTATTGACAAGTTATTTTAGCCGACTTCTCGTGACTGGTGTTTGAGATAATGAAAAATCAGTATTGTTACTTGTAACTTATTATGCTCACAAGAATAACAACTCTCTTATTATGTGTTGTGTGGACTTTGGAAGGGCAAATATTTCAAAACAAACGTCTGATACAAAAATAGTCTGAAAAGTTGCTTACGAATCAATCTTCATATCTGCTTAATAGCAATAAAGCCGAAATAAAATGATGAAATAAACAAGGTTTTTTTGATTAAGTAATCCATGTGAGCAAGCTGATTAAATTCAATATCCAAAATGACTCTTTATACTTAGCTACAAACCATGCGACATGATTGTTGTATGTTTGTTTGTGTATGTACCCATGTATGAATTCTCAACAAACTCACTCTTAAGCGTCCATGAACGCGTACGTGACACCACACCAGACTCAATGGGTTTATGACAGAGACCCCAAAGAACAAAGGAGATTTTATACATTGTACTAATTATGCATTCAATGTGATACCTATGTGCATATTTATTTTAAGTGGGGAGTTTTTTTTTCCACTATTTTAAAATGAAGTTTATTCTTGTAAATATGAATGACACAAATCAGAAAAAAATCATGCGACATGACGAATGTTTATTCGCTATGTAAAAAAAATACAAATACACTACTTGTCCTATTCACATTGTTTTTTCTCTCCATTTTGTACCCAAATTTTACAATATATTACACAAGTAATAAAACTTAATTGAGTGTAAAATGAAAACAATCACAATTTCCATTCAGAGTCGGCTAGTTTTTTTTCTTTAAATTTTATGATGTTGTTTGCAAGTAAACACAAACACATTGTGTATATATCCCAAAAAACAAAACAATTTCAATGCAGGAAGTTGGAAAAGGTTGTATTGGAATTATACAAAGATGCTTGTGTTAATCTCCAATAAAAAGTACAATGCAGTAAATAAAGTACATACATGCATGGTTGACACATTATCATAAGAAATGTAAATTAATTATACTAGAACCACTATGAACGCATTTTTTATTGTTACTATTATAAAACTTGATGTTCTTGAGCAAAAACACACATTTTGTTGATATGATGATGATGATGATGATGATATTTGATATGCATATGCGCGACAATTTTGTACCTTCAACTTTAAAATCCAAACCACACTTGGCAAATAATGGCAAATCTGACACAGCAGTCTAATCTTATATCCATCTCTTCTAGTAGCAATTCATATGCATGGACACACTCCCTCAAATTTCTACATGGTTTGCTGAAAAATAATCAGAATAATCTTCCTTCACAACTGAATACAAAAATATCAGCACAAAAAAAAGTGGCACGGTACGGTCTTGACCAACAGCAAGATCATGATGTACATATAATAAACATACCTACATTTTCATCTTGTAAATGTTGAATGTGTGCGAAATAGAGAAGAAGGGATGAAAAGTGAAGAGAATAACAAAAATGTGATATTCAATAACAATAATACATAAATGTAATCGGCTATTATATATGTGTTGGACATACGAAATGCAGAGTTCCTTTCGATATGTAGCCTCTGGCGATGAATTTTCTTTCTTAACAACTTCGTGTGCCACCACGTTAGACGACTGGTATGAGCATCAATATGATTTTGCAAACAAATTTGCTTATCTCGAGCGTTTTATCATCAGAAAGTTGGCTTACAAGTGTTCTTGTAAAAAAGCAAAAATAAATAATTAGGGAAACGGTGTTTTAATGGGGAGTAAACAAGCTCATAAGTATTGTGCATTATCGAGCAATACCCTTGAGATGTAATATCCGGTCACAAGTTTCATTTTGATTGTTTCGCCTTCCAAAATCTAGACTAGGGATAATTTGCAATATAAAGTACGAAGATTCCTTAATGTTAGAATTTATAATGGTGTGAAACTCCTGCACATACAATAAAAACATAACATAATTCATAACGTTGAAGAATAAGTAAGAACATCATCATCAGCATCATCATCGCACATGCAGCCCAATGGACAAAAAGGTTGCCCTTATGAAGAGGAGATTTTTTAGATGTAGGTATTTCTGTGTAAATGACTGATACGTACTATGATACGATATTTCTCGTTAGTAAATATAAATGTTTGACCATAGTCATCCATCAGAAAAAAATTGCTTGGTATATGAATCAACATCAGGTTTTCCCTGTTCTTGAGAAACTTGTTTGGCAGCCCTTTTCAGCCAATATGACGAAGACAAAATATCACCAAGATCTCCACCACTATGAAAACTTGGAGCAGATATATTTATATTTATTATATATACATACGTATATGTATTCCTTTTCACACAAAACGCTATTCTCTACAGGGATGATAATGACGATGATGATACTTCGAGTCTGACATTACCATGGTGACGTTGATAGCATCGTTTAAAAATTCTTCTAATATGTATATTTTTACTTTTAAAGAGAAGTCCACAAACTGCTATCTGTGTTTTTAATCATAATCGTAGTATTTTGAACACATTCACTTTCCGTGCTTCTTGGTCGTTTCTCCCCAGAGAGAAGCGTAATTATTATTATTGACGGAATTTTTTTTTAAGTCGGCAGATTGATAATGTCTTAAAAAATACTATACTGCTCACATTATTTGATTCACCCGAGCAGTTGATGGTACATAGTTTTCCACTTAGGGTTTAATAAACAAAAAAATGACATAAAAACGCACATTTTCCATGTTTGTAGACAGATTTATTTGATGAAGAGTAAGAAAATGAGCTGTTCAATCAAGCCAATATCCGTTGAAAACATTTTTCAGTTGCTGAGGGTTGTTTGCCCTAATATACAAATTCTTATTATTAGTCACGTTCTGTTAACTATGCAATTTTAGGTTGATATTAAATGTATGTCATATTCTTCATATGTGTATGGTACGTTTTTGAAAACAATATATTGAACTTTTAATTAATGCAGTTTAGTAGCACTGACCTTCTGCATTATTAGATACAAAAATTATGCATGTCATTTTTAGTGTTTTTCAAAACTCAGGTTTTGAAATCAAGGGAATTTAGTATAATTGCTAAATCACTAGTTCTTGCAAAATACGATGGGAAAAATGAAAGTTCGGCTTTTGTTTTATTCAAGAATATATTTTGAATGATCACTCACAAACAATAGTCAGTCAAGAAGGAAAGACTCAGAAGTCCTCCTAAAATCTAATGACGTAATTATAATACTAGATATGTATTGGGTAGAACTCAGGATTCCTACTCTAGAACTCCTGAGTCTTTTCTTCTCGACTGATAGTATATAGAACACAACCTTGCAATGTCCATGTTGAATGTATTTGTGTCTTTTGCGTAAATGTAAATGAGCAAAAAGAATGCAATTTTTGTTATCATGAAGCTGAAAAACGTGGATTAAAAGACCAACGACTAACAACGGGAGAGCTTTCCTTGAAACCGAATAAATTGAAGCACAAAAATACAAAGATTTTTAGCAGTCAAATTAATTGTATTGCCTCCTAATTACATGGAAACTGTAATTATATTTTTTAGCCAAAAAATGTGAATGATTCATCATTTAAAGTAAAATCTCGATTTTTTCCTTGCTCGCTGTTAGAAAGGACAAAAGGAGAACAACTTTTTTTTTGTATTTTATTGAACATTTCGTGTGCCGCACTTCAATATCACCAATTGTCTTACACGCATAGATATAATTTGTACATCATGACACAGAGCTATATCATATTATTATCAAATTCCCGTTCCTTTTTATTATTATTACAACTTATTGCCCTCACTGTTGTTGCTGCCGCAATGAAACGTGCTCAAAAAGGAATTTTGTTTAGCCTAAAATAATCATATCTTGTCGAAGCGAACCAATTGATGAACAAAGGCATTGGCATGGTTAGCAAAAAAAAGCTTGCAGCAATTGTAGCTGTACATAACAACATATTGTATGCATGTATGTTGTGTTTTATTACATTGACATGACCACTTCTCCTAGCCATCCCTTGAAATATCGTTTTGTTTCCTTTAAATTTTTAGTTCAAGACCATGTCACTTTACCACCACCATCACTATTGATTCCGCATGGCCTGACCATGAGATCTAATAAATAGCAAACACATCCTATTTGCCCATTTTAGCCATCTCTAAAAAAAATAGTGAGGGTTATATGTTGTTATATTATTATGATATACCTACATAAAGTAGCACTAACAAACAAACAAACAAACATGAATGCATTACAAAAAGTACATCGCCTCAACCTCCTTTACCCCTTTACATAAAAATACATGATTGCGTTATTTGCTTGCTTGTGTATTAATTTTTTTGGCAGTTTGAATTATTTCTCCTCTCCTACACGTTCAACGAGACGACCTTTTGCAGATTTACCCCTATGTTATATGGATGTAGGTATATTATAATTACCACCAACACCACCATCTATAATGCCATTACTACTACTAGAAGGATGTTTAGTCATCAAAACAATGATTGTTATTTTCAAAGGCTTTTGAGCCGCAAATGGATTATTTACATATTCTGACCAACTTCTATCTCAGTTTATTATTATTATTATCATTGCTGTTTTATGGTAACCCAAAAAAAAACTGCGCAGTCATCTTCATAAATATAATCTTAAATAGTCACTTGAAATTATATATTCTAATTAATACTCAGGATAAATCTTATCAAAAGGAATTAAATCGCTTGGATTCCTTCCACACCTCTTTACATTTGCACACATGTTGAATACATGGACAAAATGCATGATCGGGGGTAAAGGAAATATGTGTATACGTAACGTGATTGATTGCTGCTTCTATCTCATCTTCCTTCCATGGGATCCTTGTAGCTTAAATCACTATCCATAGTATTCTACTTACATTCCCGCACATAAAAATTACAAATTGGGAAGAATGAATAAGTTTTAAAAAAAATATATATTTAAACACACTTGGGCGATCGCTGACACAAGATTCTGTAGTTTTGCAATTTGAAATTAAACAGTCATGCATACCTCAATGTAATCAACACAGCCAATAATAAGCATATAATGATGATGATACTCGTGATGATGGCAGGGATTTTGTTGCAGGTATGAAATCAAGACTTCTTGATAACAAACTGCAGTAATAACTATATGTGCCTACATCCGGTGATGTTATAAGCAATTATTGGTCAAGTTCATCAAGTTCATTGCGGAAGTGTGAGAAGTTTGAAGGTGAGATTTGCTGACTTGCATCGGCGCTTACGAGGAAATGTAGACTCTAGGTACTACATAAATTGCTACAAAATACAGATATTGCATGTACACGAGTGCGGTTAAATGAAGCCCACCACCACCACCATTTCACGTCGCACTTTAGTATAGACACGCTGCGTTGTATGTACTGATAATGATGGCCTGGTTGAGGTTACCGACATTGACGTAGACGATGATGTCCAGTAAATTGATATAGGTATGTTGATTTTCCATTGAATTATGAGTCATTAGTATTGTTATTACCATTTTTTACAAACATTTAAAAAAAATACTAGTTTAAGGTCGGTCCCTTTAAATCGTGTTATTTTTTATCCATTTATTCTTTCAATTTTAAATACATGTTAAAAAACAAATAGTGTACTTAAGAGGAAACATGTACCTATACCTATTTACCTAGTTAAGTGTTTACTGTTGTTTTGCTAGTTGCATGCGAGACTTTGTACCTTGACAATGATTACAATGAACATATCAGCAGGAGCTTATAATTGTTTCATATACCTGACCTGAATGCTACAATTAAAACTTCACATGGAGAATTTTTCTGGATACAAAACAAATTGAATAATATTCCTTTGCTCTCACGAAAACATAAACGGTTATATGAGCAGATAACGCGTAATGTGCGAAACCTTTTGAATTAGTGGTATGAGAGGATCGTGTGTCTTTCCACTAATATCACTACTTCTGTTGCAGCATCAGCAGTAGTTGATAAAATCATCAAAATATTTTCACATGTAGCATAATAAACTGTTTATCATGTGAAGGTCAACAACGTGTAAAACTTGCACTACTTGAACACATTAAATATAAAAATTAAATACTGTATATAGAAATATGTAGGTTGTAGGTGAGTACCTATATGTACATTTGATTAAGCGCATATGCACAAGTCAACAATGCATAATTATGAAAATATCATGCATAATACATGCAGAAAACTTAACATGATTTATGTTGAAGTACATCCATATAATCAAAATTTATGCATACACATAAATTTTTAAAAGTCTCCATTCATTCTATTTTTAGTAGTTGTACAAGAAGTGGAAAGAATAGGTATAAACTTAAGGAGTGCTTGAGGTAATATAACATGAACATATATCGTAGAAATATTATACCATGCATTATTGTTCAAGATCAATTGAGCGATTAACCATGTCATGCGAATAATTTATATTATGAAGAATATAATGCAATTTTCTGGATTTAATTTTTTTTGACTAAATCTGAATTGACATTGGAAGAAAATTCGTTCCGTTTTGCTGATAGGTGGATGAACGGACAGTGAACAAAATCTGATCTAGCACATAACTTGATACGCAGTAAATTTAGTTTGCAGATCATAACATAATATTTATATTCGATTGCTCTTTAATGATAGTCACTAACATACAAGTTGTATGATACAACAAACATATATCCGATGTTCCCGTTGTTGATTTTGGTGATTAAGTGTGCGTCAGGCTTATTATAACAATCGTGCATGTTAGTGCAACTTGCAATTGATATTTCCAAAAAAAACAAAATGGAAAGCAATAATGACATACAAACCTGTTCATCGTCCATACAATGGTTTCGTATTTTGCCTGAGAACATTTAGACCAATACAAAATATATTATGTGGTATAGACTGCGCTACTCTCTGTAAAGGGGCTGTGGCCTTCAACGGAACAAGATTAGCATATTTGGCAGGGTAAACTAGTTATGGCAATCTCATCTCCTATCAACTTTTGTATAAAATGCGATCAACACAACCAAGAAATGAATCACGACATGATCATCAGGAACCTAATCAATGGTACACTACGCTGATAAATAGATTCCTTATGCTCTTTCGTGTATGTATCCTGAATCCAAATATTTAAAGATACTACTGGCTGAGCTTTTGACTACTAGTGACAAGAGAGTTAATGGAGGGAAGCGTAGATTGTAGAGTAGACACTTTAATAAAAATGATAGCGGATTATTACATAGGTACATGGAGTTCTAAGTGGCATCTATGTATCTTTTGCGCACAATGTACTAAAAGTGCATAATATTAAGATTGCACTATTTTTTACTTTTGCTTTTGTTATTTATTATTTATTACAAATAAAAACAAAATGGCTCATCAAATTGTGAACATTGGCACCTTTACCCTGTGTACATCATCATTATAATTTACATGCGTCATTATTGTATTGTTTTTACGAGCGAGTCGGTGGATTTTTGCAGAATTGAGGCACTATCTATGTACCACTCCCCCCCGCAATTCTCCAATTCTCAGAAAATACTGGATTAACAACAAGCCACTCATAGTTTTTGTTTGTGCTGGCGTAAAAAATCCTTTCTAATTAAAGCCATTCGCGCTGCTTTATCAACTGCTACTATTGTGTGTGAATATTAATTGCGTCAATGTGTAATTTGTGCTCCAAAGATGTTGGTTGTTGGTTCCATCTTAACGAGGATTTAATATTTACCCACGGTTTGAGTAACTATAGCTATGCTCTTGACCGTAAATTCCTTTACTTTGAAACTTACGCAATATTTTGAATAAAAACTAAGCTTGCTGTCAGAGTTGGAGTTATAGTGTAGTCTGGAAAGCAACAAAAAATGTAGCATTTTTCAAATAATCTGGGAAGTAGTTTGAGTTGCAACTTGATTAATTGCGTAGCAATATAATGATTCCAAATGATCCAAAGTATCACAAAATGAAGGTTGAAGATACCTCAAAAAATTATTTGTTTATGTACTGACAATTTTATGTACAAGATGTACATACAGACATATAATATTATGCACCATGTCCCTTTATGTATACAGAACAGCATTGACCAAGCAAAAAAAACAATTCCAAATTATTGTGTGTAAAAATGTATATAACAAGCAATTTTGGACTAATCCCACAATGCCTCTTCTTATTCACATATAATTATTTCTTGGAATTATTAATGCATGCATACCAGTAACCTTTACCTTCGCCTCAGAGTCACATAAAAGTTTTAACGTTATCTTGTAATTGTTCCAATCCTCAGTTAAGTTAATATCCCATAAATTATTAGATGAATAACGAATAAAAATCCAAAAGACCTATATGATATTTTTTTGGAGGGAGAAAAAACCTTGAAAGCGTAAGGGAACGCACGGACGGACACACAATACGCTCTTTACGCTCAATACACAATTTAAAGAATGAAATTGATAGTGTTTAGTCGTTTAGTGCTCGGTTCACTACAGTAATGTACGTCGTGGCTGATTTAATTTTCTAGGTGTGGTAAATCCATAGACACGAGAACAAGATTTTTTGTGGTTCCTGGCATTTGACTTTGTCAGAAAACCTTCACCTGATGCTTTGAGCTAACAGATATGATATTAATTTAAGATTTCCTTAAAACAATGAAGGCTGAAAGATGTGCTGGAACATACATAAATATCTTTAAATCGTGGCAGTAAGATTCTGCCTTCTTTCGTGCGCAGGCAGCATGTTCAAGAAAGGTACATATTTATGTATTGTATTGTATAAACGTAAAATTCTAAATGCTAGTGTAGTAGTTGTGATGCAAGAATGCTGTCTTCTAGATAAATCACTTTTATTATTCCTGTGCATTTTTTATATTAATATGCAGGTGCTTATGTAAATGCTTACTTAAATTAAATTATCATCATCATATAACCAACAAAAGCACCTTTTCAACGTCATACTCCAAAGTGAGTGCAAAGTATTTGATCCCTGTAGCTGTTATCAATATGAGTAATATGCTTTCAGTAATTTTTGCAAAGAATGTAAATTACTTCATAATAAAATTAACAATAAAAAAATATTAAGTAAAAATAGAATTCACGAAATGAAAATCTTGATACATTTTTAAACAAGCCAATACTACTACTACTGCAAAAAAAATCCCGCTGTCTTTGTTGCTTTTTTAAAATACTCCTCCAGCAATAGACGTTTGGTTTAGATGGGAGCGCCATCTCGAAAGGCTGAGCTCTATTTTCAGATGTGACACAATGAGTTGTGAGGAGGCCACATGTGAAAAACTGCGGCAACACATATTGTCAAAAATATGTTCCGTAGGCAAACAAAAAGTCATCATCCAAGTTTTCTATATAATATACAGTAGACTGTTCATTCAGAGACCATCCAAGATGACGTAGACCAGAATTTTGTTTTCTTGAAAGAAAACTATTATTTAATCGCCTTTAAAATTTAAGTTACGTTTTTATTTCTGGTTAGTAAGTAAGGGGGCGCACACACATATCCTATTGTTCATTTTGTATTCCTCCTCTGCCAAATTGAAGTAGTAGTGGAGATTGCTATTAATGTTATTATGTATTATCGTGTCGGCCAAATGATTCCACAGATGTTTAGCAGTTGACTGCATCATCAACAATCAACACAACACAAAAGTCGTGATAAAGTATTTATTGTTTTCTACAGTATCCCGTTCTAGGTTAACAAATCAGCTTCTACCATGTTTCAGCCAACAGATACTCAAAGTGAGCTACCATGTATAAATTTATTCTAAAAGTTGTGTTTTCATTATGTTTAAATTATGTATTTGAATTGCATTGGAGTTTTAAACTATTATTAATGGTAGAGTATTTGCTTGTTGCTACTAATTACTATTATTACAAATATCTATGCTAATCTGCATAGTATATTTCTTGTTACTATGAGTGAAATTGTTTTGAACAGGCGAAATTACATCGTATGTTTATATTTATATCTATTTATTTTTATAATTTATTTTCAGAAATTGGTATTGGCCTCGTCGGGTTCGGGGGATTTTTCCTGTTCCTTGGTATTGTTTTACTCTTCGACAAAGGGCTTTTGGCGATAGGAAATGTAAGTATTTTTAATACTACGTGTTTTCTTCTTCTTTATTTTTTTTGATGTGCCGATGGTTTTTTTACACAACTTTGTGTTTTATGTTTATATATTGTACAATTTTGCAATTGATAGATTCTTTTCTTGGCTGGCATCGCTTTTATCGTGGGACTTGACAGGACGTGGAGGTTCTTCTTTCAAGCCAATAAAATCAAAGCAAGCTTATTTTTCTTTGGCGGCATACTGGTCGTACTGTTAGGCTGGCCTATAGTAGGAATGGTTTTAGAGCTATATGGATTTTTCCAACTGTTCAGGGGGTTTTTCCCTTTTGTAGTCGAGTTTCTTCGAAGAATTCCTGGACTAGGAATGATACTTAATTTACCATTCATCAATAAGGTCAGTACACTTTACATGGAGTAGGAATAGGAACCTCGGTCACTGCTTTTTGGTTAGTTATTGGATTGCGGTAGCTGTGTAAATGCTTTCGTTGACGTTTGAATACGGCAATTTTCGCACTTTTGGGGGTGTATAATGATTAATTCATATGATTTTTTCCCAGTTTGTTGAAAAACTTGCAGGTGATACCAGAAGGTCCAACGTCTGAGACCGACCCATTCCAGTAAACGAAGAATAAAACGAAATCACTTGGAAAATAATATGTGTATTGACATGAAAAAAAATCATTGATGCTACTATTTAAATATTCGGAATGATGGATATAAATGTATGTTCATTGAAATATGAATAAATTATTTGTTTTCAACTATTTATAACAATCATTGTATAAAAAATATTAATGTCTACTTCCGTATCAAACAATCTGTGACGATTAACTAGCTACAGATGTAAATGTATATGTTTTTACAATATATCAGAAGGTCATGGTACAAAACGAAGCAATTTCACTCGCATGAAACCTTTACTGTTGTATTTCCGAAAATGGTGGTAATAATAAATCAAAATTATAAACCCAAATAGTTTATTAAACCGAAAGTTTCCATTATTGGGCAATTGGAGGGGTGTTGCGAATTCGGGATCCAAAGTTTAACCGCGCTAATTGACTAGAATATTTCTAGACAAGATTTTGCTGAAACACATTCTATACCTTGTTAAAATTCATGCTATAGTATACTTAAATATAAAATGTAAAACTTGTTCATTGTAACAAGTTATTTCCCTTAAGCCGAGAATAATTGAGTTAAGGGCATTATATTATTGAAGCGTGGACATTCATGGCAATGTGTTGACAATACAGTACGAGTGAAACGATTCAGTATTAAGTTTCCCTACCTACTTGAGCTTTACCTCCAAAAATATTTCACCCGAATCTTCGTCTATTTAATTTTAATCAATGTAGTTACACGAACTACTCATGACAAATCCTAAACTTACCATGAGGATTCATATAATTATGAAGGTAAGATTAGACAAATTTTCAATTCTCACTTGCACGAAACTAAAAGTTTAACGGGCCAGTTTTATTTTAAAATTGACGGAGACGGAGATACTCAACTCCATTAGCCCTAACCTACACATGTATATGTATATAAATGTGAACATTCATTTGAAACCGAAAAATGTTTTTTTTTCAATATCCATCGTTTACTCAAGTATATCGATAATCATACATGTATTTGATGTTAAGACTTCATATATGTATAACACTTGCACTTGATATATTCATTAATTTAATATTTGGTCAAAATAGCATAGTCATAACAGTCAGGTTATTATTTTGCTAGCAAAATGGTACAAGCAGCATTTGTTGCTTTGTAACAAGGACAGTTTCGCGAGGAAAGATTATTCCTTTGATTTCACTCTTGACAGAATGCACAGGTTAAACGTAAATTTGCAGTTTTGCTTGTGTCGGCAGCATTGAAGCCTAATATTTTAACTCTGGGATTGTTTTAAATGAATTTCGATTTAAATTTTGTGTTCAGCCCCATACGAGCAGGTTATTCCCCTTATGCCTTCATTATTATTATTTTTAAATTACCAGTACAGGGTCACAAAAGCCAATAAATGGTTAATTTATTTTGTTATGCCGCGTATAAGCTCAAATACCCATCATAAGGTGGGCCGGACGGACTGCATTCAAAATTTCATTATGCAACACTGCTTAATTACTCATGATCCGATTTTCCGATTATGCCGGCCTCTTGAATTACTTTAAGGGGTCTGGGCATTTCATTATATCTGTTTATTACTGCTAATTGCATTTACTAGCCTGACCACACCGCGGCACATTTTTATCG
The DNA here is from genome assembly GCA_027744095.1 of Zhuqinia jingwanae. NCBI lineage: Eukaryota > Metazoa > Arthropoda > Collembola > Entomobryomorpha > Paronellidae > Zhuqinia > Zhuqinia jingwanae. The sequence continues at coordinate 46,227 of JAHZNC010004283.1, read as the reverse complement.
TCATTATCGCTACCAACTCATCAATGAAAAGGAAACGGAGAAAATAGCTGCAACCAAATGGGCGTTCTGTAATAAATGAATGAGAATTGTAAAAGCAGTCATCATTGTACGCGCTATAACGTAAACGCACACCTTGAAGAATGTGGGTGAACCTAGTTGATTTATTGATACATTGTAGAATATCATGATAAACGGAACTTTTAGAAATCTGAAACAGAAGTGGTAGCAGGAGGGTTTGGAGTTGATATACTTTACTTATGCCTTTTATTGGAGGTGCAGCAACATGCGTACCGCACACCAACACACTAGAACCCACATCAACCGACATTAACCAACGTGCTTCCTTCTATCTCTCTATATTACAAGTTTCACACACTTGTGTGTGCGGAAAGGCTAGAGAAACTACATATCAAGTTTGAGAAGAGTTTGATTTTTGTAATCTTCCCTTTCGTTAATAAAAGATCTTCCCTTTTTTTATTACGTTTCAAATCCCAGCCAGGAGAGATCCGCTTGTGCTCGCAGTTCATGAGCACACTCCATAGGTACTCGTTCGTTCGCTTGAGCTTCTCTCTTCATTTCACTGATTATTTTACCAGCTTCATGGCATTGTGAATCGGTCAAGCTTTCCGAATTATCCGAACGCTGAAACAATTCAAATGGATATTTTATTAAAAAGCAGTTTACTTATATTTCAGTAGTAAAAGTATACGATTGTGAAGTTTTATTATTCAGCTACTTTTACCTGTTTGCACTGGAATATTATGTTGCAATTAAGTTAGCTTTCGCCCGAGTTTTCCGGAAGTTGTGTGAAAAGTGCTTAAAGTACGATTATTTTATGACAAGCGTCTAAAAATGAATTTATAACGACAAAACGAATAATAGTTTCGAAAAAAACACGGTGTCAGAACATAAATTTTATCTTGTTCATCCAGGCGAAATAAATGGGGCAACCTCAGATTTTCACTTTGTTCTCTCCATACAATTGCATTTCACTTTGCAGATACTTTCATCGTTTTGATTATACTGTCGACACGAGCTCATGACGACACTGTGATGGTTCTTTAAGTATTTCCGGTGTTTATCTAATCTGAATACCCTTGCAGAGGTGTAAGGGACTAAGTACTAGTGCCAAAGTGCTTGTCCGTATATAGTGAATTTGCAATGTGTGTAAACATAGCAATATCCTTTGTGTTTGTCTCATCTTTTGCCGTCTTTGCACAGCAGTCCTCTATTGATGATGCAGTTGACTCGACAACACATTACTTTAATTCAGGTAAAAAGCAAAAAATAATTTTCGTAAAAGTTCAATTGTGTTTTATGTCTTTGTTTTTTGTGATCTAGATTACATTGCATTATTTTTACTGCATGTAGTGTGCATTTCCGCAGCGTGGATTTAAAAAAAGAGATAAATTAGGTAGATCAGAGACATGAGCTAAAAAGTTGTTTTTGTATTTTTGCTGTTTACCATAAATTGGCAGGCACATTCAAGGTGCTTGTTGCTTGTATATTATTAGTATTTTGTTCATTAGAAAGCAAAGGGAATTGGCAGAGCTCACAAATAAGCAAGTGGTGTCCAATTTTCAAATATGTAATAATTTTGTTTTTTGAAGAGGTCATATATTTTATGTCTATACAATGTTATGTTAGAATTATGTGCGATAAAGTTGTTATGACTCGAGTTAATATTATTTAGCTTGTTCCTAAAATTGAAATTGACTTCCATACTTCCTGACTGACTGTGATCGAAATGGAAATATAGAAAAATAGCATATTCACTTAAGGTGCATGGTGCATGTATGTATATTGTAAGTGAATATGCATACTGCTTCATAGCAAAAACGTACTAAGAAAGTAGCGCATTATAAAGAAATTTGCAGAGAACAGAAATCTACTGTAGCTGATGCTGATATTTTTACGTCATGCCGATACTAGCCCTTAAGAGAGCATCCTGCACTTTTTGGCAAATTCCTTTGTTCACCGCGTCATTTTGCTAACCTCCTGTCATTTTTTCGTATCTGTGATATGGCATAGGCATTATGATATGATATCTCGTAATTCAGTATAATGATATAAAAAATGTTTCATCTTGCATGCGAAACCTAAAGGGGTTGCTAACCTCTCTAAATCAAGGGGACTTTAGTTGATACCTTGAACTATGCTACTTCTATATACCAAAACGGTTACAACCAGTAGTAGCGTAGTTCCCTATGTCTACTTGTACGGAGTACGCAACAGAAATAAATGCGGACTGCGACATTTAACTAAGCAACGCTATCGTAAACACGCTACTTAAAAAGTCCCCCAATTTTTTTTTGTGTTACAAATAAAAGTAAATCTAAAGCCGTATTTTCTAATATACATATTTAGATACCTATAAATATTTATTGAGGATGCATTTCATATTCCCTTCTCTAATACTTCAATATCATCCCGAATTGAATCATTACTACTTTTATCGTCTTCTGTCCAAAAGGTAATTTGATTGTGGTGGTAGTGGGTGATGATGGATGAATTGTTGTTTCTACGTCTCGGTTGGAATCATGTCATTTCTATACGTTTCAGACTTACTGCCCCGTCTTTCCGGGAGGCATGTTGTTGCAAGTAATTTCGGTGTGTAGTATGAATAAGGGTAACAATATGTTTCTTTGATGTGTGTATATACTTGTAAAATACCATCAACTAACTATCAGCAAACAATAATAAGAATAATGACAAGCGAAGGAATAAGAGGGACCTCTTCTACACAAAAACAAAATTCGTGGTGGTGGTACACGATAAAGGGAGTCCCATCAGAATATTTATGAGAATGAAAAGTGGGGTTGCGTGTTGTGTGATGCGTATCAAAAAAAAAGAGAAAGAAAGATGCGTACACAACAAAAACAAGCTGGCTGCCGCCGAAGAAAATGATGAATTATTGTTAAACCGACAGTGTGATGAAATCAATCAGTGAAAGAATGAATGATTTAGAGGGAGAAAATCTATTTACTTTCATTCTGAACACATATCAAAAACTCATTGTCAATGGTAATATAGTTATATATTCTGCAATTTCCCCCACTCTTTGTAACCACTGCTTTTATTCATTAAAATTTAGATGAGATATTACGCTTCAAAGTACCAACAACAGCAGCACAGTAGTGATAAAAAAAACAGAATATATGTTGCAGCAGGTTAGGCAAGATAAAGTCATCTTGGCTATTTTAACGGTATATGTTTCACTCCAGCTCATTGTCATTCCATTTATCAATTTGACGATTTTACTCGAGATTAAATTGAATACATGTCTATTTGCCTAGTGAGTTATCTCTTTACACTTTTAAAATCACCTACAGCGGCAACAATAGAGTGCATATCATGAGATCTCATCATCATGAGACTACTGCGGGGTGAGTAAAAAAAAAACCTTTGACAAAACCAGAAATGCTTCCTGAGAATCGATTGTTGAGCAAGCAATTTTGGAATTTTATCTGAGCTATTAAAATTGTCACTTATTGCTGTTCCATCACTTCTCTTTTTATAAAAAAAAATAAGCATCTCATTTGTACCGCAAGGTTCTATATATGTTTATTTTAGATCAGAGTTGACGATTAGATACAAACTCATTCATGAAAAGGAATGTTTCCCGTTTACTGATGCGTAATATTAGTTTTCCTTTGAAATTGCGTCTAGGGCAACGTTGTTTGAAAATGAGAAATGTTATCAGAGTGCACATATATCCATCTGTATATACCCTAATATTTATTTATGTATGTAGATACATGTAGGTAGGGATATAACGCACATTTATTATAAAGGACATATGTAGCATACCAAAGTCAGTATGATGCTTGTTGTAATATCTATATTCCAATTATGATAATAAATGTTATCACCATTTCATCGTAGGCACATCATAAGAAATAACATAATCCACGGCGTTATTTATTTCATTTGATAGATGTAAATATACTTGTAAAGGCACTTGTTTGTGACCTTTGGGAGCCGAAAGGGTTTCACGGTCGACAGTATGTATAAATAATGTATGTAGTAGTTCAATCAGTTTAATATAATCATTCCCTTAACCAGAAACCTGGTTCTGTCAGAATCGAAAATTGTAATTTGGTTTTGAAATTTGGTACCCTGCGCAACTTCGCCCAACAAAAAACTTTTATCCGTATCTGGATAGGATTTAAGAAGAACTGTATCACTTTAGGGTGTACTGCATAAAACTATTGTTCAATCAAACCAAATAACATCCCGTCTTGCACTTGATCAAATCTTTAAAAAAAACACTTTCGACAACAATTTTAGCCACTATTAGTGAGTAGCCACGAAGAGTACTGGAACGAAAAAGAAAAAAACTTCTTAATATGTACCAAATGAATTCGTCATGATGAAAAGTTACACCACCGGTCGGTAATTTAAAATCACTCAAAAGACCCGACCTCACCAGCTCGTGGCAATGGAACTTGATGTACGTATATTATGATGTATACCGTACCATTATGCTATTATTGGCTTACTCAACAGCATTAAATGACGGCAGCGTCACAAATGAACTTATCATTTCCATCCACATTCAACATTTATTCTTGTTTTATGTGTCTTGATTTGCCCGCGTTTAAATTATTGTCATTATTACTTATTTAGATTCCATTTCAAGCTAATAATTATTCACCGTCTACATTGCATGGATTATATACTTTCTTGTAAGGTCACGTCTGTATAAATCCCCGGAGAAGAATGCGAACTGGAGTATAAAGATCATGTCCCTTTTACAAACATACCTTACTCATCCCTATCCTCTTTTTAAGTGATACATTTAACAGGGAAGCACAATCAAATTATTTAAACTTTCTTTCTTTCTACTCCTTTAATTTTATCATCATCGCTTCGCTACTTTATAAAAAAGAGTGCTCTGGTTTATACAAGTCTTTTCTAATTTTAAGCATTTACTTTTTCATTACTCAAACGAAAAAAGTTTGTAGGGTCAAATATGGGTACTAGTTTTTGTCATTAAATTTCTTGAGAAAATCTATTTCTCAAGAACATATCGAAGCCAAAAACGTGATCACCACCTTGTTGTACATTTCAACTCTTTGAGTTTATTATTATACATATGCCCTATTTATAAGGAAACTTAAACAATATCGCAGTAAACTTGCATGCCTGACAGGTGAGGAACGACAGTCCACATTTTTAAAATACTGAGTTGATACCTAAAAAGTTCATTATGAATCATGTGTCCAGACGAGACAGAAGTGATGTTGTAATATAAGCAAACTCGCTTTGATCAACATTCTGATGATGATGCGGTGGTGGTGGTGTACCTGTTATAATGATACGACAACTGTGGTGATAAAATTCAGGTATATGCATCAAAATCAAAATGATTTCTATTCTAGTTTTTTTGCTCAGTTATGCGCTTAATGTAGAATGTATATAAATAAAAAGGTAAAAGATCTATGCATGTATGTACATATAATATATATGTATATATTTGTGTGCATACTTGATATGATTTTCTTCTTGGTCTATGAGTAGTGCATGGAAAATGAGTTGGATTTGGTCCTGTAAGCATTGTTGCCCCTTTTTCTATTTATTTGATTCCAAATATGGAGAGCCGCTCTTGCTCCGGATTTGGAAAAAGCTTACGGGTCAGGCAGGCTTGCATGATGATAAATATTATAAGGAAGACGCAGGTGAGTCGTTTAAGCTTGTTGATGATGGTGAACACGTTTTCATATATTACCTTTTCTTCAAGTTGCTCTTTTTTATGCAGACCTATAATTTCTCCACATAACAACAACATTAGACCGGGCAGGTTCAATCCCTCTCTCTTTCTCTCTCTCTCTCCTCTCTTTGAAGCTGGCTGGTCAGACTTGAGCCAAGTTTCATGAAAACTAAAAGAAACAACATTAAATGCATTGCAATAACAATAATAATAATATCTTGATATTATTGTCGCGACGCGTCTTCACATGCTCTTTTTATAGAAACGGCTTCTCTTCTTCATCATCATCTTGCCAACAATACAAGTGCAGTTCTAAATACGGCTACACCGTTTGAATATATATTATGATCTTACTTTTACGCTGTAATATTTTTATCTCCGCATTTGACGGCACTCACCCCATCGTCAGTACGTTTATTAGTGGAGAAAAATATGCTTATGCTTCACACAAACGATTCAGAGTTGGTTTCATATAAGTTAATGTGTATATTTCAACACTTTTCATATTATTACCATGACGAAAATGTTAAAAAGGGAAATTTTTCTTTATCATATACAGTCATCTAATCATGGTAAAAGACCACCGAAAAAGTCTGCAAAGATACTCTAATACCCTTTCTCACCAGCAGCAATAAAATAACACTATTGCATTCTTCACTTTTAATTATGTACAAATTCCAGAGAGAAGTAAAATTTCTTGCAGTAGTCATGCTGTTATGTTGCAGGGTTAACAAAAGTTTCGTTACGGCCAAAATTAATTACTCTGATGGAAAGATAATGTGTCTCTAATAGTTATTTTACTGATTTTTCTTTCGTAGAGAGTTCTTCTACAAACCAGACAAGCTTGAAAGCCAGACAAATATGAACAACTTATATGTTCCGTTTTTGGGCAAAATCTAGAATCTTTATTTTAAGAACACATTTTATGTTAAAGTATTTTAAGGGAACTAAACTTAAGTAATCCCTACAAAAACATTTGCATTCAAAACAAAACAGGCTATTAAAGAATATTCATCCAAACACCCAATTTCGATGTTTTAAGTCGAGAAATTTGATATTTTTTTCGATGAAGCCCAACAATTTATCATAAAATATAAGATTTTCATGTGTAACTGTAAGCATTTTTTTATAGCACGTGTTGACTACCGTTCTAGTAGTTTTCTTAATATATAGATAGTGCAGGTAAAATTTATTGACGAGATTACTTTTAATAGATTCCCCCGCCACTCATCATCATTTTAGTATTATCTTTATTTCACCGCTAATTCCCAAACAGCTTCTGCTGGCTAGAGAAGGATCATCATCATCATTTCATGTTGCCACTTATTATATACCATCTCGAAAGAATGATCCATGATTATTATCATCATCAATATTATTACCATCATCAACATAATAGTCATCACATCATGATCACTGTCGTTTTTCTTTCCGCAGCACGTACTCTATATCTTACACGACTTGTCTCATCTAACATTAAAAAGATTTTTATAACTCGTTTGATCTCCCAGATTTATTTTCTTATTCCCATTCCAGTATTATCGACAATGTATACTTGCCAATGAGAAATAAATTACTGATTAACACCTACATAAATACACATTATAAAAAAAAATATAAAAACAGTTGAAGAAAGTTTACATACTTATTATTGCACCAGAAAATAATGCAAACTAGGATCATGAGAGTTTGGGAAACATCATCATCGTCGTCGTCGGACGAGCTAGAACAAATACTGTTACGACTACAAGTTGATGAAAAAAGAAGAACCTCTCCTCCTCTCTTTCGTTCAAGTTTGTCTTGTCAAGCCACAAACACTAATCCATAAAATACCTCAACGTAAAATACTCTTGATGAAAAAAAGAAGAGAAAAATAGGCAATGTCGAATCAGTAATCATTACGATTTCAAAAATGTTGTTGCTTACCACACAGTACAAGAGTATGGAGTGCAGTAAAATATTATAGATTGCAACAGTAGTAAATATTATTTAGTCAGTTGTTATCCAGTAAAATACAAATCGAGTTGTTGGTATAAGTTGCACTGATGATGATGATGATGATGGTGGTGGTGGTGGTGGCACGGTGCAAGTTGCACTTGTAATGGAACATGAACCAGTGGCGATGACTGGCAGCATTTTGTATTTTGTACACTGACTACTGACACATACTTCATGCATGTGTGTGTGCTCCTGTGTGTTATTGGACGCACACATCCTCGTTTGGGATCATCATTAAGCAATATTTCACACTGTGTTTTGACATACATACAAGGCTTTACTGAATTTTTCACAGTTACATGGCAGTGATGATGATGATGAGGGTATGTACGGGCTTTTACTCTTTTTTTCTTCATGAAGCAATTATTGCTGACTGAAATGGGGAAAAATCGACATTCAAAGGGTTTATGTGGAATTTAATTTGGCTTGTATTTTTTTGCTACGATTCATACGCAAAAAAATAATGACGAGAATTGAATTTTAAAAATTACTCATGTTTTGCTTTAAAATACCATATAGGTATGCTACCAATGGAGTAGCACTTGTTTCTTGCAACTTTCTCCAAAATATTCTGCAGATTTATGTGTCTTCTTACTATCAACAAACAGTCAAACAAAATAAAAGTGTAAATTGATTGTTTTTAGTTTTCTTGTAGTTAATCAAGGCTTCAGCTAAGGCAATATTTATATTTGTAAGCTCATTTTGGTTGACGCTAAATTTGTTGTTATTTGTGTACATGTGCACGTGCACTTAAGGTGCATCAAATTTAATGGCTACTCAAACTTAATCGAAAGTTTGAAATGTTTGCATCCAAAACGATAAAATCCACATAGTTACAATTCCAACATGTTTAACTCCCTTTGAACGAAAATATGAGAGGGAAAGTACCAACACCAACACAAGTAAAAATTAAACAGCAACAACAGTGTGTGTACTTCGTATATACATTAGTATTCTTATTTTCCTAAATAACATTACAATATAAACTTCAGCTGCGTACTTGGAGCTATCTCAAAATTTCAATAGTCGTACTGAAAAGGTTGTAGGTTTCAAAAAAAAAACATAGGTAATAGGTGCACATGCTCACAACTTACCTACATTGGAACAATAAATTCATGCATAAACATTTGGAATTTTCAATGGAATGTGCATCAAGTGGCCACTAGTTTGTATGCAGCTACTGATTGATTGCATACATTGCGGTTGAAAGTAACAAAACAACATGATAGTAGAAGCCAGCGGACGCAACAACATCATCATCACAGTACTCATCAAATATCATTGCATTATTATTGGATCATCATTCCTCTTTTTTTTAATCCGATTCAAATGTTCGATTGAAACATGAAGTTTGACACGACATGAAACAAGGAATATCATCAAGCTCAGCCACACACGCACACACTCAATGCACATTCGTTGTTCTTCTAATAGTAAAAAATTGTGCCTCGAACAAAACTTGTTTACTAGAATACTCCGCATGGAGAATTATAATTATGATGATGCAGAGATGTATGTAGGTATGAATGATGATGATTATAAAATGCATTTATAAGTTATGAAATTATTTTAAAACTTGATTGATTCTCTCGAACATGTGATTTATGTATATACCATTACTACGCTGCAGCTCTTGCGTCATGTTGCAGATTCCTGCACATAGAATGCAAGTAATGCAATGGAACTGGTCTGCCACTAATTTTGTATCTAAAAAAAATTTATCGGTTCAAGTGCACACGAGTCATTGCCACCATGAAAAATTCAGTGAAACAGATTGAGCTTTCTATTTATTCGGATCCCGACTGAGTGTGTGTATTCTTAACAACATTCTCATCATCATCATCGTCATGACAATGATGTTGGGCGTTTTTGGTATTACCTTTCCATCATCATCATCATCAACAACAACGTCAACCTTTGATTGGCGTAAGCTAACTTGAGCATTTGTGAAGACCCGATCCTCCGGCAGATCCTTTTTCAGGAAAAGATGAATATACACGCAAACATGTGTACATATATACCAATCCATAAGCGATATTGGATTGAAGTAAAAGTGTAATCGGTTTCATATCTGTCAATGTGTAAAGAGTGTAAAGTGGATGATCATGCGATCACTTGAAAAATTGCTATTACCTCTGAAAATAAAACACATTTTTCATTGTTGATTCGTTTGGTGTGGCCATTCACTCTTGCAACAGGAATGTTTACGATTATTAACTACAATAATTCTATTTTCTCAAAAGCTCTTGTTGAGTCATTGGCAGTGTCGATGATCTGATCCTTTTTTTGCTGTATTTTTAATTTGTGATGAAAATAATGTATCAAAGTTCCTGTGGAACACATACATAATAAATACCTACGTGCATGTTTGGTTCAAACCCAAAAAAAAATCATCTGCGGAAATGAGTGAGTGTCGAATCATAATCCAACTTACAAACATATTCATAGACGTAAATACACGTCGTCGTATACTAATCATATATGAATAATATTGGTATTCCATGGTATAACGTCATATCTGCTGAAGCACGGATGCATTTTATCAATTACGCCATTCCAAACTAAAAAGCGAAAGTATATTTTTAGCTATAAAAACTCCTCTCTATGATGATGATGTGTGCATACGCTTATATGCATGTTATGTATATATGTATGCACACAATAAAATAACTATTTGCCATATCCAAGTAAACATATATCTTGATATTTTTTTAAAAAGTTTCTGCATCAAATCTAATTGCATTAGACTTGAAAGTGATTACATTTTTTGGCATGCTTTCTGCTGACTATTCCCAATTTTGCTCACTCTACCAAAAAGAAACGGAAGCTACAAGCTCTCACCGAAAAGAAAAAATCTGAAAATTGCCATAGTAGTGCATGTTATGTGATGTACGTCTGCGACCCAAAGCAAATAAAAATGTTGGAGGATGATACACACACGTCTTTGCATCAAAAGTAGTATTTTTTTTGCTTGTACATTCAGAGTTAACATGTTTTTACATCACACTTGGTTGGAACAAGCTGTTTTATAGTAACATATCAGGTTGCCTGCCTGACTGTCTGCCTGGTGAACTCAATGAAAAATCATGAGCTTGAAAAATAAGGTGTGCAAGAGGAGAGAAGATGTTTAATAGTAAAAGCGTTGGATTACCACTACCACCACTCTTTCTGTCTGTCTGGAGGTGTTACAGAATGATAGATCTAAAAGAAATCATGAAAAAAGCCAAAGAGAAGGGTTTTTCTATGACAGTATGATCCTTTTTTTGTGTATAGTTGTGTGATACTTTTTTTTATATAATGAACTTTTCACACCACAACTGTTCTTTTTTCCAGAAAAAAATTGTCTTTGCGACTTGAGTCTGTCACAAAAACACGCTGCTGTCACGCACAAACTTGTGTTGTTGGAGGATTATGTGTTATGTGTTTCATACATACCTACATGCATACATCCACCAGCCAAAATGCATCATTATCATCATCGTCGTCGTTATATATATGCAGCGACAACAACAATGATAATGACAATGACAACCGCGGCAACAGCGTGTTTTTTGGATGGGTGAATTTCAGTTGCAGAAGCATGTGACGCACTGCAATTTTTCTGCTATTCCATGCGGCAGTCATTTATAAGACTTTAACTATCACCTTGTCGCAATTATGTCCTATGTCTTTTATACAAGCTCATATTAACAATATTATGGGCTGGAATCATGTATGTAATTTTTTTTCTCTCGACTTTTTCCCCTTTTCCTTCATCGTATAACATGATCGGATGCAAACCCAAAATAAAAAGCAAGTTGGAAACATGATGATGACGAGTTCTTTTTTTTCTTCTTTTTTTTCCTGGGAAGTGAAAAGTTACCTTTTAGCTTAGGAATCAGCGTCACACACTGACAGACACAGATATTTGTTTTCGGTTAAACCTCGGGAAAAAAGTTTTTGAGACTGGCTATATAGATAGGTAGATGAAGTACACTGTCACACATAAGATACACCATTTACGTCATGTCACCAAATTTCCAGAATAAGAAGGAAATAAATGATTCAAACTTTAAACTAGGTAGTGGATCTGCCAAAGAAATTGAGAGCATTACTTTAATGTCGATGTCGGTATGAGTCTAGAGGAATATTGCACTAATGCTAGTATATGAATATGGATCAACTTATCAAGTTAGATTAACACAAAATCATGGTAAAATTTATTATTTGTTATATCTTCTGACGAAAACTGTACTACTACATACACATGTACGTTACATGTACATATTTCATTTCCTATTTGCACAAAATATACACATTGCATATTGCATACTACATCTTTCTCCAAATAATAAGTCAGCAGTGGAAATCTTCTTGTTACAATTGCGAGTGTCAAAACAACATTTCGTCATGATTTTTACTAAGATTATTCTTGTAGAAAAACATATCACTCTTTTCTTTAAACAGACGGACGAGATAGTGAGAGCGAATAAGATGAAAACATTTTTATAACAAAAATGTTGATCGCTGACTAAATATAAATGACAGGGAATGACTGAATATTATCATACACTTCACCACCAAGACGTTATACGTAAGAAACCATGTTGTCTACGAAGGTCAAGAATGAAAGAAAACATCTTTCTCCAGCTTGAAAAAATATTTTTTTTACACGCTTCGACTTTTTTAAAAGCACAAAAATCATATACTACACGTACACGAGACTTTCAAGTTTTTCTCAAGCATATGCTTTGCTGTACATGCTCACACGATAAAAGTGTGTTTGTTTTTCACTATCAAATAAAATATACCTACCCCTTTTAATATCATCCTCAAGTGGTTAATTTTGGATACTTTTGTCGTAAAACTAGACTATTAAATTTGTCTCGATATAAAAAACTCTTTTTTTGGGATTGTTTTTTTTTCTTCTCTCAGACACTAAAAGATCAACCTCCCTTTGTTATGGCTGCCTGCATGGTCCACATGGGGACAAGTGACAAAATCACAGTGTGTCATAATATGTTTATTTTACGCATCTCAGAGTTCAGACAAAAACAGTTTTACTATTAGAATGGACATTAGTGTTTGTCAGTTTTACAATACTTTTACATGGCATAAGTATGTATATAATGTAATGCATGTAGGTAGGTATGCATGTATATATGTTACCTACCCAAACACCACGCAGGAATTATTAGTTAACACATGTATCTATTAGTTTAGTTATTTTCTTAAAGTTGTGACTTGTGACTGATTTAAGTCAGCCTTCTTGTTGTTTTTGTTCATTCCAACCCCATCTCATCATCCAAAAGCCCATCATGATGACGATCTGATCAAAACAAACAGGGTCATGTCTTTTCTAAAGATGTGGGAATACGAGAAACATACAAAAAACCACAACTTGACATTTATGACAGACACTAAGGTTTTGTGGTGCCCTACCAAGGGGTTCACCTGCTGCGTGGCTTTTTCTTTTGTATTGTTAGCGATACTTTTGCCAACTTGAGAGAGAAACAAGAAGAAAAGGGGAAAAAAGATCGTCATCAGCTTCTTCACCCCGCGGTAATAATATTTTTTTATTATTTGCGTGGAAAAACCTAAAAGATATTTATTTTACTTTAAAGAAATGACTCTCGTTTCATAGATAAGCATATATTTCAAATAAAGTGCACCAGGTTCAGAATATAAATATTTTTTTTCAAAGAATAATGTTCACATAACCAAAAACACATTGATTATATTGTGAGATCGAAGTAATGAAAAGAGGTGTAAAAATATACCACTTATTCTGGTTACATTTGCTGTATGTTAAACGTGTGCTCTTAATAATAAAGCGTGTAAACAAATGCAGTATACAGTGATATTTTTAGTTTATTAGAATGGTTAGATTGGTGAGAGGTGCCAATGAAATACAGCATATTTGTGAAGTACGTATTGTATGTAATAATATATGTATAGGCATGCTGAATTTGTACAAGTGCTACCATTAAGGAATCATAAAGAACTCCTTCCACATTTACTTCATCTCCCGCAGGATTTATCGTGTGATTTTATTTGTTCCCTTTTAAGCGTCATCTTGAACTTGGACACAATTTACTACTTATGACCATGAGTGAGTCAAGGTAATGTTTTCAAAAAGTTGGTTCTTGGCTCTATATACATGGTTAAAAACCACGCTCGATTGTGAATGAAACAAATTTACGATTTGTCAAGTTCCAGTGATGAGCTGGTCCAGATTCAAAGGAGGTTTTACGACCCAATTAACCTCGTTACTTGGTTTAAGACAAGGAAGCCCACCCTGTGTATTGTGGTACTTATGTATTGGTATATACATAGGTGTGTATGGGACTTTAAACAAGAAAGGTTAACAGAAAAGGTGGAAAGAGTAAAAAGTAAAGCAGCTTAAATCCTGTTTAGTACAATCAATACTACAAAAAATGCAAGTCTCTCATGAACAGACAAACAAATAATAGAGGCAAGTCTGTAATGAACACCATAAAACAACCAATAGGACATTGTTTCTCTGCAATAAATATACAAGTTTCCTTAATGATATAACTGAAAATTTGTCGATTCTCTTATTAGTTGTGAAACCCATCAAGCCAAAAAACCACAAAAGCGTCAATGTTTGAAAGTAGTAGAAGTATAATAAATACCGACGCGCAAATTGTCCAATTGTTGAATAGAATCTCTAACTGATCCATCTAGAGCAAAAAACGTCCTTAACGGCATTTGACATATAAATAGATCAAAGGATAGTAGTATCTTCGCTGCACTGTCATTCATGATTTCTGTATACCATGCATGTAAACTCTCGGTTGACCTGTCGCCTGTCTTGCTTTCTCACTAATAATGATGCAATAACGCCACAAATGCGAATTGCGGACTTTATACCAACTTGCATCATAACACCTTATGCTCCCACACTCCAACTCAAAAACACAATCTCCTTCCTCGACAATCCATTCTTTCAGAAAAAAACAACAGTCAGTAGGGCGTCCATTACGATTTCCATCCACAGAAATTTATTCTTATATTCTGGTTTACGCACTCCGCACTCTGATTCAAGGGCACCACTTTATTAACTCTGCACCAATGTGTATTTGAAAAACTCGGCTGGAGAACATCATATATACCCTTTTTGGCAGTGTAATGGCCTGTAAAAACTTCTGTTTTTTAGCCTGGGACGAATGTGAATTTCTGGCATTATGGAAGGCTCATACGAACTGCAAGCCAAGTTTAAATGCATTCACTTGGAAGAAGAACGTTAGAATTGCAGCAGAGCATTATATGCTTTCTTTTGACTTTTTTCAAAAAAAAAAAATATATATATATAAATTTAGTCATTTGAAGTTTGAACATGTGCAAAGTGCAAAGGTATGTCGCTTACACAGTGCATATAAATATGTATGCATTAAATTTAACAGTTTCATATGAGTGATATGAAAAAAGGCATAATATTAGTTGTATATACAAGAACCATATATACACATACATAATATAATATTATACATATATCCATTCATGCTTTACAAAATAAAACATCCTTTTTTGCTTTTGTTGTTACTGGAAAATTTGTTATTATTATTATGATTATGAAGGCGTCGCAATCCACATTCACGTTTTCACTATTACGTGCATTTTTACCAATTATGTCCGTAAAGTTATTGCAGATGAGAATGAAATATGAAAAGTGTCATATTTGGAAGTGGACTGTGCCCATATACATGATATTATTTTTTGCTAAGTGAATGAGAGTGAGCAGTTTTTTTTTCTTCATAAACTCTCTGCAAGTCTTGTGCGTTCTCTTGCTTTCTGTCTGTATAAAAATGTATATAATTTGAATTTAAGAGTTTAAATCGTTTCCTGGTCGCATACACACACTGCACATGTCTCGTCGTCGTGTGTTTGGTGATTTGTCAGTTTTCTTGATGATATATAAACATAATCGCATTACAAACAACAAGATGAAAAATAAGAAGAGAGAGAGAGAGAGGGATCCCAAAATCTCACTCAAGTTTTGCCGGAAAACCTTTGGTTAGAGAAATACAGTTTTATTTTGTATTTTTATGAGCACTACCTATCATCATTTTTAATGCTTTTATTCTTTATACTTTCGTCATGACAAGCAAAATGATGATGCATGTTGCAAAATACAAAAATATATAGCAAAAAATAAAATTAGTTTATCCAATTAATCCCTTGAAGGTAATTTGCTAAATAGGGAAAATTACATATTGCGATTTTTGGGGGGAAGCAATTAATCATTACCTTGTTTTCTTTGTGGAGGAGCAGAGACCCACCCGTTGTCCAAAAGATGTGGATGAGGGTGAGGACTCATACTCAACTAGGTTTGTAATAAAAAGAAATTGGTCCAAGTATAGAATTTGCATTTCAACAGGTGGCTTTACACTTGTGAACATTTTTGATTGCGGTTTTATGCAAATAAAATATGAAATGTGTAACGGTTGTTCTCAATAAACTCGTCGTTTGAGAGTCAACGCTTCCACAACAACACACATCTCGTGTTTGTTTTTCTTTGACAATGGCACAAATTTCCGTGAACTTTCAAAGTTTTTATTACAATATTAAACTTGTAGAAAAGTTGTACAAGAAATGTATATTATGTTGTATATAAGTATATTTAAAATTTATTGTTTAAAAAGTAGGATGTCATAAACGTAGCATTTAAAACAGATAAAATTAACGATCCACTGTGGTATGCAAGAATGTGTTTTTCTTTTTCACTCTGTTGTCATTTTTTCGTCTTCCTCTTCTTATCTTCAGCCATCGAGCTGGTTGGATTGCCTAAGCAGGCTGTGTCTATGTGTGTGTGTTTGTCAACCTAATATGAAGAGATTTTTCGTGGGTTTGTTACCATTTAGCTGGAGGATGTGTAAGTGACACATGACGAGGTTTTGACATTCACCTACCAAATTTGGACTAAGGCCATGTGAGGGGTCTCTCTTTCAAACGGAAAAGAAACCATACAGTGCAGTGTAAAAAAACGTGCAGAGAGAGAGAGAGAGAGAGAAAAAAAACGAAAGAGCGACATCGTGTGTGAGCGTATAGGCAGATGAGATACTATTTAGATCCCTTCTCACTCAGTCAGTAGTAAGAAATGTATCGTTTACATGAGTCTAAACGACGCGAATGTAGTATTATAGGTATATTGCAGCATTGTAAGTATGTATGTGTTTTAAAAAGAAATTTAACATATATCAGCAGCAGCACAGACCGCAGTTAGAGGATTGGCCTACAGACCGTTTGCCATGTCGTCTGCTTTCCAGAGTTGACATCTCTCTTTATTTTCAGTGTAGGTTCGCTGGGAGGAAAACTGTACAACACCCCTTCTTGTTGCATGCGTATGCACCTTTTTTTTTTGATTGAATATTTATCAAACGGTCAAACATTACAATGACCCGTCCAACAGCGAGCGTTTGCTATAAAATCCACACAAAAGAGGCCTTAAACATTTTCTCAATCAGATATCTGACTGACCATCATCGTCATTTTTTATAGTTACGGAAATGCGTTCCCGAATTAATCACGTTTTTAATCATGGCATGAGGAGGGCATGAAGGTGGATCTCATAAACGCACATTTTATTGTTATGTGATGGCAAATAAAAGAAATGAAAACTGTTGTTTGCAAGAAAGGCAACAACAACGCGACTCTGTGTAGAGTCGAGTCATACCAGCAGCAGCGGCCATAGTAACTTTATTCCATCTGCATCTGAGATATTGTTGTGCAGTATTTTTTAGTAACTAAATGTGTGTTTGCAACAACATACAAGTTTTCATGGATCATGTGGAATTTGAAGCACTACTTCTGCTGCGTATTCTCTCTTGTGAGCTTTCGTATATTGTGTGCATAATAATAATAAGTAAGAAGAACTATGCATAAGGATCCGAAACCAAAGTGATATGTAGTAGAACCAGATCCATCTAATTTGAAAATTAAATGTAATCTTTCCTTTTTTGTCGCATTATATGAGAGTTAGTAGTATGGGAGAAAGAAAGAGAAATACAAAATCAGCAGAAGCTAGAAAGCAGCTTGACAGAGCGAGAGATGATTTTTTTATGGAAAAAAATACGCTTGCTTGTTCATATGATACTTTTTTCATGTACAAAAAAAAACTACTTGCAATAAGATGAGTGAGTATAGTACATATTATACCTCCTATACATTATGCACCATCATAATATTTCAATTATATGATTTGATTATAATTATATTATGAGAATATGAGTAGATATATGCCATAAACATTTTTTTTCTCAATTTTTTTTTGGTTGGCAAGTTGCAAGTAGACTGAAGTGTGTTGCATTCACGTTAACATCCTGTAAAAATCATCCTCATTTCATTGCTATTCCATCATAAAGACTCGTAGTAGTGGTAGTAATACTATTTATGAGAAATGGGTACATATCATATTCCTGATTATGATTTCCTGTTAGATTTCCAGCTATGCTTGTCATAAAAATGCCAATGATTCCCCTTTTTCATTATCATTTTTTCCCTTTATAATATTATTATGATCTTTTCTGGCATGTCTTGCAATATATTTCCGATTCGCGGCGGTAAGTCAGCAGCAGCAGCAGCAGCAGAACGATGGTGCTGTAGTAAACTTTGAGCAAGAGGAAAAAAGAGAGAAATGTACGTAAAAATATTTTATGTACATGCATTTTCTCCCCATCAAACTTATGCACATGCATTTTCTCCCCATCAAACTTATGCACATGTATTTTTTTCCAGTAGACCTAAAGTTAAAAAAGTATTAAACAACCTTATTATTTATTTAATTCCAAGTGACATGACATGACAGAAGAAACATGGAAGGCATCCTGTGACTCTTTGAATTTTCTAAATATTCTTACTTACTTTTTTGCTAATCACGAAAAATAAGTTTGCTCAGCAGTCAGCTATTTTCTGTGATTAACAAGCAGCTATATATTTGGACATTTGACACCTTGGAATATTTTTCACACTTGCACACTAATCGAGAAACAGCTTTTTATATGTAAATAAATAAGTCTATGTGTGTAATTACATTGTTAGTTTGATTGTTAGTTACAAAAGCGCAAAAATGGTACATTTTACTAATGTATTGAAAAACAATTTTATTTTGCCGATCTAAACCCTGTATCACATTACCCCAATCCATAAAAGATGCAATGCTGACTAAGCATCAAAGTACGTACCGATTATGCCTATATTAGGCAAGTAATTGCGACTCTAAAACCCATCATTAAGTTTATACACACACAGGTTAGGAATTTATAATTTAATGTAATAGAACTGATTGTTATACATTGAATTGATGACGAGTGCAATCAGCAGCAGCCGTCGTCTAGCAGTGTGCGTGTGTACCTTTCACTTATCTTCGTGGCGATTCATCAAAGTACGCCTTGCACCCCAAAAAAATGTAGTGTTGACATGCTCACTACTACTAAACTGCTGAAAAAGCATTTCACTTTTTTACATGCATTATATACACATTATGAGAGTATACAGGTAGAGAGTAGTAAGTGTTGATGGTGATTAATCTTAAGATTCATTGCATATGCCACTACACGGATGACTTGTCACTCGTCAAGATTTCTTTCAGAGATTAAAAGGAGAAATATTATTATTGTAATAAAGCTACTTTATAGAAGTGTGCATACATTACAAAGAAAATAGTATGCATTGTGATGCCCAAGTGAGACTTGAGCTCATCTGTAAACTCTACTCTGGAGTTGGTTTGAGGAACATTATAAAAGTAAAGGTTGATGCACATGCACACTGGATGCATTCTGCAATCTCGGATGTCAGATTTACAATTTCATTGCATAGTAATTTTTTTTTAAAGCTTGGCTATGCAATTTATGAGCAAGTGAATCTCCTCGCATATAATATAAAACTTTGATGGTTACTATTACTTATTTAAGTGGTCGACTCGTCTCTGCGCCCAAATCTGTATTTCACTCTTGTATTTTAAATAACGTTATTTACCTCTGTTAATTATTGTATCAGGACAAGGGAACTACAATGATTACTATGAATGACTGCTGGGGGGAAAGAACAGGCTATTTAGGGAAGTCAACATGAACACACACTGACATTGAACAATAACGTTATAATAATAATAAGCATGTATTTTGCATTTTTTTTCTCTAAATTTTGGTAGTGGAAGTCGTAGATAGTGGTTGGGCTGTACTTGCTGTGTTCTGCTGCTACACTACATGATGATGATGGTAGTAAATCATTCTCAATCTCAAGAATACTAATCAAATCATTAACTACGGAAAAAGATCATTGGGTTTTCTTGGGTTCACTTTTTGTGGTTTTCTATTTTCAAAGGGTGAGCAGGAGGCAAAGTGAGAAAACAAGAATATTATCCTAATCTTGCATTATGTACAAACAAGTAGTAGCTTCCTTATATTACTTCTAGGCTCAAACTTGGATTTCATTGAATTGCATTTATCCACTCAACACGTTTATGCAGGGATGTACAATTACACGCGTATTACATATTATATATCTTGTTCAGTAGAAGCAGGAGCCACACTTCCTTTTTGAAAAAAGGAGATCTAGGAGAGCAATGAATAGCTACAGGGCAAAAAAATCCCTTTTTGATATCATTTTTCACACCATTTATTTTTAAAAATCCTTGAAACGGGATGCCAGATATATAGCCAAAAATAGAGACAATATTTACGCCACACTTGCGTATCGTATGAATTTAATGCAGCTCTACGTGAATTCTTATTATCAGCAATTCTTTCATTCTACTATCTTTGGGATATCCTGAGAGATTCTTTTTTACCCACAATACCAAGTGTTGATACAAATTTATTTAATGAGGTATGTGCTGAGACTGAGCACCATCATCATTATTATTATTATTATCATCATCACAATTTGTGATTCACAAATGAAATATACATATAATGAATTAAATATGTAACGTTGTGTATTATATGTATGCCTGGCAATGCATAAAAATATCGGATCTTGGTTTTTTTACTAGTCTCTTCTGGACATCAAGTCCATAAACCTGAATATTTCCCTGTAAATAATCACCTCTGAAGAAAATCTGTGAATCTGTGTATAAATCTATTTATTTTGATGTGGGTGGACACATTAGTCCCTTCTAAGTAGTTAATTTGAGAGGGTAAAGGGTCACATTAATTCCCCCGTTGAAGTACTCTTTTTCTCACTTGGACAACAAGTAGTAGTAAAAGCAGAAAAACGAAACACAATAATCGTATATCATCGGAAAAAGACTCCTCACGGCCCGAATCATATAATGTTGTGAAGCATATAATATTATATATGTATATATATTAAATAGGTGTCCGCTCTTTCCACCGACATAAAAAAAATTTGGTGAGGATAAAAAAAATAATGGGATTTTTACCAAAAAATCAAACTGTTAAAATAATTAATATCTTTTCCGTATACATGAATGAATAAGACTAGCACTGCCATAAATTGTTAGAGGATGTTACAAATATACTCTTTTTTTAAGTTTTCAAGTTTTTTTGTAAAGATCTTTTTTTTATAAAAAAAATGGCCCGTGTAAGTTTCATAGCGTTTCCTGATTTAATAACTCAGGGATGAATATAAAAAGGGACATATCTTAATCCATGAAAGTTTTTGACTCGCAATCTACATACACTTGCATACACTTGGTTTGAATTTTAGAGCTTGTACCAAATTTTGTAAAAGGAAAATGTACTAGTTTATGCAAAAGACAAGACTATTCCAGAGATGTGATTTTTTATGGAACCCAACCCATGAACATGAAAATGAAAAGTTGAAGAACTTATTAACGCAAGATGACGTTTAACAATGACAATAAACTATATTTACCCCATGAAGTACTTTATGCTTGTTTTTGTGATTATATCTAATAATAAAAAATTCCATTAAATTTTTAATTTCTTTCAGAAAAATAAACAAGCCGCTACCGCTGCAATTTCTATCAAGTTGTCGGTAAACATTATTACGTAAAAAGAAAGTGCAAGGGTGCGACAACACGACAAGTGTGAATCTGGCAGGTCACACAAAGTTATGGCAAATACATATACATTTCACGCAAGTTAGGAGTCAAGGACATACATGTGTTATTTTGGAATATTTCAGGTTTATTTTTTATATTCCGACATTCAAACACGCAGAACGCATCATTTTATTAGATATTTTTTTTGCGCCAAAAAAGCAGACTTTTATCTCAAAATATGTTACCCCAAACCATGCCATATGTTTCCATCAATCACACGTCAATTTCCCCTTATGTGTGACAAATCCAAAGTGTGTGAGTAATAAGCATGCATTGCAAGTCTGAACATGCACTTATAGACCGATAATGGGATGAAAATAAAGGAAGAGGTGTAGTGGTACGTTAGATAAATGAAGTAGAGATCATATAGGCCACGATATCATTAAATATATCCATGAGGCTTAAACTCATGGAGAAAACGGTTTTCGGAAACGGAGGATTTTAAAAACAACCTAAAACCAAATGAAAAAAACGTACGTGATAATGGTATGGTGTGATACATGCATATGGAATGGATGGGGCTGGGTGACACGTTCCCTTTTCTACTGTAAAATAGAAATGTGGTGTGTGTAGATAAACTACTTAGGTGCACAATGAAAATAAACATTTCTAAAGTTCAGCCAGTGTAACAGACGAGCTGAAAAATGCACTTCCCAGCAATAATTTTGAATTTATTAATGAGAATCAATTGTATGGTATTAAACATTTAAAATGTACACATTATCAACCAGGCAGATATCATTACTATTATTATGTAAGTAAATGCATCTGTAACTGTATGCATGTATACACAGAATTATCTATTGTGTTAACTGTATTATTATACTGCATTTTATATAACAATTTTGTAGTCACCTTTTTTCCGTATGCAGTATAGATCCTGCATTATACAGTGTCCACTAAAGTGCAATAATAATAATGTTCGGTACTAAAAATAGTATAGAAGAGCAACAATATTATTGTTACTATTATTTTGTGAAGAAGAGGATAC
Organism: Zhuqinia jingwanae; assembly: GCA_027744095.1. NCBI lineage: Eukaryota > Metazoa > Arthropoda > Collembola > Entomobryomorpha > Paronellidae > Zhuqinia > Zhuqinia jingwanae. Next base: position 23,496 of record JAHZNC010004283.1, on the reverse strand, counting down.
CACTACGACGGTGGGTAAAAAAGGTTAAAAGTGGTCTTGTATAGCCCTAAAGTACCATTACCGTTTCTATTATCATCTTGATTATTATTATATCTTTTACAGATGACAATGAAGATGCTGAAAACCTCAGCGGGTGGTATTCTCTCTGCTCTCCTCTCTTTTCTCCCTTTTTCTACCGTGTACCTTTTCTAATCATCCAGCCAAACAGAGAAGATACATACAAATACAATATTAATAATATGTTATTGCCCCCTATCCTGACCTACGAATATTTTTTATATATGAAAAATATAGAGTCTCCCACTCTGTTTTTTTTTTTCATCCGAGTCCATTATCTTTAGGAATTTCAATTCCATTTCATTCAAAGTGATACAACATAAACGAGAAAAGAATACATGTATAAGTATATTCATATGAACTTTTTTTTGAATTGTGAGTACAAGGGTTGCATACCGACACAGTTTATATCCAAAATTAACATGACAGCTTAAACAGGGAAAATGTCAAAATAGTCGTGATAATTTTGATAAAATATTGTATTTGAATAATGTAGCTTCTTTAACAAACAACTGAACAACCATTTTTAAATTGATATTTTCTTTTATTATTATTATTTACATTATCATACTGGTAACAATGGGTTTGAAATGACTGTTGACTGGGGCAATAGGGAAAAAATGACCCTAGGAGAACAATGTCGCTACCCTTAAAAAACCATTTCAGCGTCTCGAATTTAAAAACACGAGTTTTGCCACCTGGCGGCACCCTAAACAAAACCCTTTTGATAAAGCAGCAGATGTACCCTTATATTTAGCCCATTGAGTTGCATGAAATGTTCTAGCAGTCAGCCCAACTTTTGAAATGAAATAATGTGATTCATGTTTTATTAATAAAGAACCGCATTAAGTGGTGCTTACTCATTTCGTGTTGTCTGCTGTCCGCCCGACCGTCCGTATCCGCATTTCCCCGAAATCTATTATTAGGGATTCTGTTTTCGGGAATCCATACTGTAGAGCATTAACTCGGACGAGATCAAAAACCAGGTCATGTGGTCATCCCCACATGGGGGTTGGGGGAAGGTGTCGTCTTGCTTCAACAACGTACCCCCTGTGAAAAACAGCGAATATTTTTCTAACAAATGGCACACACAGCGTCCAAGTTACGCAGTGTATTAAGAATTTCATAAAAACAGCATAATGATTTTAATTAAGAACAGCAATTATATTAGCATAAAGTAAGGGGTTCTTTTGTGCCGCGTTACAGGTTTTTTTCTATCACATGAATATTTTTATAAAACTTAAAAACTTCTACGACCAAAGTGAGTTTTTTTTGCAGAAAATATAAATCACTCTATATGTGAGTACGTGATATGTAAATAATGCAAAAATGCACCGTGCACTTTTTTGTATTGTTTGTGTTTTTCTCGGAATACCATAATCATCATCATAGTCTTGCATGAGATTGTTAGACACGGTCACACATTTAAATCTTCAAATGTATTGACACCTGTCTCCACTTGCCATGTTGCCATAATTCTTCCTACGTTGTTGTCGGCTACTTCTCTCTGAAAATGGAAGCGCGAAGCATACCAGGGCAAGACGATTCAATCGCAGTTTCAACAAAAGTATACACAGCGTATATTATAAGTTTTAATAAAGTCAGACTTGGAAAGCAATCAAGAAGTAATGCTTGTGTAAACATTAAATGCAAGATTCATATCGGATCCGTAAGCTGTCACATACATTGAGCCATATTATGCATTCTAAAAGTATTTCTTTACCAGTAGTATGAGTCATTAAAGTATAAAATAACCAAAAAAATCAAGTTCTGCTCACGCATCAGAGGGAAGAGAGTATAAACTAAGCAGGAAGAAAGTAGCTGGGGTAGATTTTATGTTGGATAAGAAGGAAAATTATCTTTCGTGTCATCATTTTCACAAATAATATAACACCTTTGCTTCTTGCATTACCCATTGTTTATTTAACGGCTGCTGTTTGACAAGAGCTTGATGCATTAATTAAACCTACACGAAGTAGAAAACAATACCAATACGAACTACGATGACCCCTCTTCGCGATCCCAGCTTCCATGAATGGACTTTCATAAAAATGCATTTCAATATTATGATCGCAAAAAAGGCATACCTGAATACATTCATATTCTCGTGTTTTCAGTTAAATCTGAGATAAAAATCTTCCTCGAAAAATGCCCATTGTTACAATGCGATTGTGAATCATTCTCTCGCTGTCTGATTTTCTGTATATTATTTTTATTCCACGCAAACTCAGTCAAATACTTAACCTTTTTGATGAAATAACAAGAAACAAGCAAGTTGACTAAAGCTATACCCATATCCATGTATTGATTTCACATGTTATGTCTTAATTTTTCAGTGTCTCCGACAAACCGTAATACTTTGTCGGGTGGGGCAAATCCACACATCCCATCATTTGCCTTGATAATCTGTTTTTCTAGGTTTGATCTTTGTTTTCTCTTTATTTTAGCCTCCCTTTTCTTTAACATCTGATTTTATTTATGAAGGATAATTCTTTGATAAAGTTAATCCTTTGAGATCAGCAGATGAGTTAAAACATTGTACAAACGAAAAACAAACAACCATGGCTGGATTCCAGCCAAAGTGAAAAATAAACTGTAGGCATGTGTATCAGTCAATGTCAGTGACATTATGTCACCACCAGCACAGTTTAGAGAAATGACCGTTCCGTGTTGAGTTGAGAACATTAGCGATCTTGCCTACTAAACACCAGCACAAATAAAACAATAGAGCCAAGAGCCGCCTGATTTTGTTCAAAGCAAACAGCATCCACTCCTTTTGTTGGAAATACCGAGCATTTTTAATAAAAGATCAAACGCATCAACTCAAGATTAAATTGAACAGACAATTAGATCGGACGATTGATGCGTAAATATGATGGAATGTAAAACACAGTAATATTCAACCAGTTTTGTTAACTTGAGCAAAAATGCAGCAAGTTACATAATTCATGGGACACATAAGACATGAATTATATATTATTGGCATCATTAATTAAAATGAAAAAAGGAGATTGCAATTTATTAAAGGCTGAATGGGATTATGGGATTTACGATGAACAGGGCAAAATATTTATAAAAGATATGTTAATATTTTGTTTACGAAGTGTGTAGCATATAATCTTTCACAAGAGTCACCCAACGGGGAATTTGATTTTTTATCTCTTCAGAACATCATGTTTTACATGAAAACGTCAATTGTTGCATCACATTATAGAAAAAGAGGTTTTTATTCGTTGAAGTTTTCTTTATGATTATTCATGTGTGTGTGTTTGTATTTACAGTGGGTGGAGATGACAGCGGAACAACAGAGAACGAGATCCCTGTGTTTCCAAGCACAGCGGTCACCACAACCCGACCCACAGGTCATCATCATACCAGAGGAAACCTTTTTTTAAGTGGATTTATCCCTGCTCATGGCTCCCATGGTGGTCGACATGGGAGCAGCATTTTTACCACCACCACAAACAACAATAACATTGATATTACAAACAGTTATGGTTTTGAGACACACTTAGATCCTCGAGATCATAAGAAAAAACGTCTGCTCAAGTTCTTACGACACTTTCGACTGGACTTTACCAAATTCGACACAACATGTCTTAAAAGAGAGGGTCGTGGTCTGGCAGCTCCGCCTGTGTCACATGCTCGTATAACGAAATACACAAGGTAAGAAGAGGCGTTCATTACACCTATTATCCTTTTTACCGTTGTTTTTCTCCTCATGAGACAAAACGGAATATTGTGGGAGAAAATCTAAATTAATTGTCACTTTATAGCTTTAAAAAAGCTGCTTACCTCGATTAAAAAAATAAATCCTTTCTGTTCTTTACGTTCTCCACTTAAGACACAGTTTTTGTGGTTGCGGCTTTAAAAAAAACCATACGACAATATCCTCATCAGTATAATTGTCCTAATCTAATTCGTTGCATGTTGTCGCTGGCATGGTCGATTTTTAACCTTGGCTTAAAAATACTAACAAATTGAAAAGAATGTTTGTCGCTCTTTTCTACAGTGTTATGCAAGTATTATGCGTGCATGACCTGTGATATTCTATATCATTTTTTATAACTTCTTTGACGAAATTAATGTTTCAGATTCAAATAAAGCAAACTAATGAAAATGCTAAATTTAGTTAACAAAAATTAGATAATTTTGAGACTGGGAAATTTTCATCCATTGTATAACATGCAAAGTGAAGTTAAAATGCTTTGTTCTTTGGTTTTCTAATTGCTCATTTCACAGTTCTAAAAAAATTCCTGATGTCCCAAAAGCTCTTTTTTTAATGCACATTGAATGAACTCTATATTATATGAAATGATTGTTAAAACATCTTGCAATGTTTTCATTTCACTTTTTAGAAAGTAATTCGCGACAAAATTATAATTTAAGATGCTTACTCTTCTTCCCCTAACAGAAACGTTCTTACGTAAGGTTAGATAGTTAGATATGCTCATGGGATTATGTAGTAGCTTAGGTCATTTCGATGGGTTCAGAACATCATATCCTTGACCACCTTACAACGTTCATTATTGGTCGGTCCACGTGAAGCTACCGTTTTCCCCGGTTAAACCTGTTTATGTAGATACAAAATAAGGGACAACTTAATAATAGCTAGACTTTTATCTATGTTGGTCATCTATGCAAGAACTTTATCAATTTTAACTTTGAGCTACCTATTTTAAGAAGTTTTATTTTGCTTTCAGAAGGAGAAACCGAGCGAGGCCACGCAACCACTATGCTATGGCTTTGTACGAATGTGTGGAAGGGCATGAATTTCCTCAGGAGTCATCCGATCGGATGTTTTGCTCACGAAATAAATGGGTCGGTCCTACCCCCGTTTGTCTTCCCAAAGGTAGTGCACAGTTAAAATAATGATTACCTATGTATATCTATTTTGATCTGTTGAAGTTCCTACAATTATCTTTACAAGAGCATTAAACATAAAATACCAAAATGTACCATGAACATTTATGACTTGATTAATGGGTTTCCAGAACTATAATTTTCACATCTTGTGAGATAAGATGATGTCGTTTGTAATTTTGTAATCTAGCCAAAATAACGCAGCAGTAAGTGTTTCCTGTTTTGATGAGCTAGTTAAGAGAGAAATGGTGAAATATAAAAATTATAGATAGGAATAGAGGTCATATTTATACGTTTACATGAGATCAAATAAAAAGTAGAGACATATGGAATAAAATTTAAATGTTTCTTGCCACTGTATGATAAACTGAGATGATGACAGGTAGCTTAGGTACATATGTGTAAAATGACTAGTGAGAAGGTAAAATATACAAATTGGTGCAAGTGTCGAATGCCGGCTGGCTTGGCGACGTGGCATTATATTTATTCATAGGATCCTAGTAAACGCACTCAAGTTGCTTGCATTTTACGGAACCAAGCCATGCACACACAAACACGCATGAGTTGTTTTGAATACAATACTAATGGCAACGCCAACACACTATGCTGCCGCCAAGAAGTTGGGACACATGCGTGAGCCCGTTTCAAGATTTATGAAAGGAAAAGAGTCAAAAGTTGAGAACTTTTATGATTAATCAGGTGAAAATTACATGGTTGAAAGTGCAACACAGACATCTGGGCAACTGTGGGACTGAGAAGGGAGAAATTCATTCTAAAATTATCTCTACTAGAGATTTTCTAGTTTATGTGTGCATAGCGTAGTGCGTACTGTGTTATGATGATGAATCATCATGTATGATGCCTATTTCAGTCACATGAGTCATGACTCATCTATACCTACATGACTGGATTATGATTGTGATGTTGGTGTCATGACGCCATGCCTTACATAATTACTGTACTGCGCATTGATATATGTCATGCTCGAGATGAACTTCCGTTTCTTCCTTTCAACAGATCAGCATTTGCTATTCTATGTATATTTAATGATAGGTGACAACGAACGATATTATCAACGCATAAGTTTACGCAATTATCTCTTCTTCTTTTTCTTTTTTTTTTGAAAAAAAAAAATAGGTTCATTGGATGAATCAGAATGTGGTAAATGCGAGCAAATCTGTACTGCCGAAGCACATGGTAGCTCACACGTGACGTGTTCTTGCTATGCTGGCTACCAAATGATGACAAATGGAACTTGCACAGATATTGATGAGTGCTCCACTGATAACGGAGGTTGCTCTGGAATATGCTTCAACAAACCTGGCTCCTTTCAATGCTTTTGTCCTTCTGGTTTCCGAGTGGGGCCTGATGGTAAAACCTGCATAGATCGAAATGAATGTCTACTTAGGAATGGTCACGGACCGTGCCAAGATACATGCGAAAACACACCCGGAAGTTACTTGTGCAGCTGTGAACGAATTCCTGGAACTAGGCTGTCTGCTGACAAGGTACATTGGTATATGCTTTCATGGAGATCGATATATTCATTATTTTGAACCCTTTTATACGTAGCTGCAATACATTTTTTCTTTTAGCATTCTTGCGAAGACATAAATGAATGTGAAGAAAAGGATAATTTTAGTTGTAGTCATATGTGTCTGAATACTTTTGGCAATGCATTTTGTGCGTGTCCAAAAGGGTTGACCTTATCAACTGATGACTACAAGACCTGCGTGGGTGAACTTGTAGATTCAGCCCCACCGATCCCTGACGATATACCATCCACACCTGAAGTACCCATAATAGTTCAGATAGCACCCACAACAATCGCCCCTGTCCGCTTGAGTGAGGAAATAGATGCTCCACCGGAGAATTTGGAACTCTCTAACTTTGAATTAGATTGTCCCCCAGGATCTGCGCCAGCATCAGATAATTCACGTATATGCGTGGAACATGAAGATTGCACCGTCGACAATGGAGGATGCGAACATGTCTGTGTTCCATCAGGGTCTTTCCGTTTCTGCTCCTGTAGAGCTGGTTACGAGCTACTCAACGAGACATCATGCATTGATCACAATGAATGTGATTTAGAAAACGGAGGTTGTGACCAAGAATGTATTAATCTCCCTGGCTCAAACTATTGTGCATGCAAAGATGGATATAAGCTTATGGATGATCAGAAAACTTGTCAAGGTAGCTGATAGTCTTTTTCCAACTATTTTTTAGTATTAGAAAATATTTTTTACGCTGACTGTTGTTGTTTATAGTCACATTTTGTGAGCCACCACCCATCAAGGAAAATACAGTTGGTTGGGAATGCGAATATCCTAGTTTGGTAGCGTTCGTTAATGGTGATAAACCAATTGTAGGCACCAAGTGCAAACTACGCTGTCTTCCTGGGTTTTCCTTGATGTCTCCAAATGACCAACATCACCGTTTCCTCAATAGCATTTTTGGAGGTCACGACGACAACTCGCTAATGACACTTGCTCATCAAACTATAACATGTACCGAGGATGGGCAATGGAAGGGATACGAGTCGGCCTCAAAATCTGTGTGCATTTCAACTAGTTGTCCGCGTTTACCGGCTCCAGAGCATGGCACGCTTTTCCCCGACACTTGTCTTGGAGATAGTGTACCATTAAACTCCCAATGTCTGGTTCTCTGTTCTGCTGGATTTTATCCTAAAAATGGAAGAATTAGAACTTGTTCAAGAGGGTTTCAGTGGTTCCCGGAAGATAATCCTCTTTGCATTAAACTGCCTCCTACACCACGTCCGTATATTCATTGCCCATCAGACATTGAAGTTGACCTTAAGCCTGGACAGTCATCTGCTTATGTGAAAATCCCTCAACCACAAGCAAATATGGATTGGTACCGGTATGTGTAAATTATGTAATTTATGCCTGCACCTGATCTAATCAACCAAGTTTATATAATCAGCCAGTATTAAATGGTTAGTTGCAATGGTATGCATGACCACCATTAATCCTCAAAGTGCAATGAGCAATGCTCTGCTTATTACAGTTCTTTAGACATATGACATAGCATGCATGAGAACATATTAATTTGCTATATGTAGGATTTTAGTTTCATTCATTGAGATAATCAAATTAAATTCTCAAGCTTTCACGAAACGGCTTTTTATACCGTGTGCAGTCATTTCGTTGATTCTATCAGTTACCTTAATTCAAGTCATTCATACTCAAAAAGACAGCAATAGTGTGCACTTCGACGTCCACTATTTTGATAATCTTATACATTGCCTCATTGTTATGCCCATGGCATGTGCCATTGTACAATATATTGCACTTAGGCAATAATAATGATGTTGATTGAAGATATAATCCTTTTCAGATATGTCGAAGCAGTTCCGCCCTGGGCAAAGAACTTAGAGTGGGACGCTCCACCTGGAGTTACACAAGTTTCATTTATTGCTAGAAGCCCAATATCAAATGACACAGCAACTTGTCATTTTAAAATCCATGTTGTGGGTACGTGCTCAATCCCCTTAATTCTGGAATGTATTTTCATTCCATTAAATTAAGTCGTTTTTAAATTTATTTACTATTTGTCAGATCGTGAAGCTCCGCGAGTTCATGGATGTCCTACATCCTTTGAAATAAGACTGGCTCCTGGTGAAGGCTCCAGGGAGGTTTGGTGGTCGGAGCCGAAATTTAGTGACAATGTGAAATTACAGTATGTGCAACAGAGTCACTCACCTGGGCATGCACTTTCACGAGGAAATCATCACATTAGCTATATTGCTGGCGATGCTGATGGGAACAAAGCAAGATGCTCATTCACTGTGACAGTACATGGTTAGCTAACAAATAATATTCATAATTCACTTATCCACAATCCTTTCCCTCAATACATTTCTAATAATAAGTAATCAGTGGTTTTATGAGAATATATTAACATTTTCTTATAACATAATTTTTTAAACTCTTTTTTTAGGCACGGAAGACTATGAAATGGCAGACTACGCCTATCAAAGTGGTCCAAACTCTTCCAGCATGCATATGGTTATATGCCCAAATTTAAAAACAGGAAGATGGACAATGCACTATGCGTATTATCTTCCGCCAGGTTGCAGATACTCCACATCGCACGGAATTTATTCAAAACTGTTTAAACAAAAGCCATATTCAAATACGATTCCTCGGTTACGGCGAAGAATATTGCCACATTAGTGAGTAACATTTATTATACAAGTTGTCGTTTTTATTATTATTGTTATTATGATTGTTATTGATATACATTAATTTACTGATCCCTTTATTAGCTACTGTTATTAATTTGACTCTGAGAAATAATTCTCTTTGATTAAAAAAATAATTTATTTCGTTTTAAGAACGGTTGTTTTATATCTTTGACTTTTGATGTTATTGATATGCCTCGCGTAATAAGTTCTTGAATAAAATTGCATTTTTTTGTCATCGAATTTACACTGTGTCTACGTGTTTGTACTTTTGCTTTCATTCTCGGTAAAGCTTTTGTGTTAAAGTTTATAATAAAAGTTGTATTATTTATAATACATGATAAACATGTAACAAATATGTTTAAGTATATACCAGACTGTATTGATAAAAAAGTTATAATTTTTTGATGTTCATATGTTTCACTACAGAAACTTGTGAAAAGAATTGTTCATATTAAGTATTATGTACATTTAAAAAAAATTAAATTGGAACAAAATGAGAGTAATAATAACCGGAAGTGACTTTTGTCTTTATTTGTTGACTCATCATCAATCAGATTCAGTTCCGACCATCAAGTTTTTCTTCTTTGAATGTTTGCCAAGACGTGTTCACAGACTACAAACGTCAACCTGTCAGTCGAATTACCAAAGTACATGACCTGAGTTAACTCTGCTGCAACCAAAATTCTAAAGCAAGCTTAGAAAACAAATTATAATATCGGATTTTGCGCAGCAGTTTTAACGGGAACTCTAAGCCAGGATTCCTGCCCAACACCTTTTAATAGGTTTCGCCTACCTATTATGTCAAGAAGAAAAATTAATACTTGAACAGCAAACATGAAACACACATAATTATACAACTTTATGACACAAAGGGAATGCGTACTCTTTTTCTTTACCTGCTGATTTTAGTCGATGGATGACGCAGTTCAGGTGTACATTCCACCCAGGTAGTTCATGTCTCATGTAGGCATTTGTATGTAACATATTATCAATATGACGATCATTTGGATATTGGTGAATATAATATAATAATATGTTGAATTGTAAATCATGCAAAAAATACAGGAAGTTTCAAGGTGAAGGTAAAGTAAACGAGAAACAGGTAAAAAAGCACGAACTCGCAACTCACCACTATCAAGATATTGCATGCCGGGATAAAGTACCTTTCCACATGAATAGCCTTTCACGCAAACTATTTTATCCTGCTTTGGTTCTCTGCTGCTGGTGAAAGCAGACAGCTATTTTTCAATCTTGCACCAGTCATTTCCTTGTTTGTAATAATTTTGTGAAAACAACAAAAAACGGTACAACGCAGGTGAGTAGTAGTAGTAGTAAGTCGAGTGGACGGACATTTGCTTTTGCAATAAAAAAAGTGATCGCATGGTACCCCGGTGGCTCACATTATACAATTTGTCCATCTTGAGCAATGCATGCCAGCTGAAATTTTCGTTTTTATGTATACCTATGCGGAGTTCGTTACTTCGTAAGATGACGGGATGAAGTTGTTTTATGTATCTTTTTTGAGAAAAAGTTTTTACAAAGTCATTTTTACTAAAATTGGTCCAAGGTGTGTCCCCGTATAATGGAATTGAGTTTTAATTAGAATGTTATTTTAGTTATGTTTAGAGAAGAAAAAAACTAACTAATGTTATTACTACTAAAATCTATCAACTTTACCGCCTGTAATATACTCGTCATACAAACAAATATGTAAAAAACTATATGAAATATTTAACTGTTGTTGGTTCGTATATGAGTCCAACAAACAGTAGAGTTAGGAGAATTTATTATCGAATCTACCGCAGTTTGGATTGGGACATCATTCGTGAAAATGTTTTCGTAGAAAAGAAAAATTAGAATGAAATTGTCTGTCATGAATGCTCTCTCTCTCTCTCTCATTGAAAACTTTTAAAGGTCATACTTATAAAATATAAATTCATGAATAATACATGAAATAGAGGAGTATTTGTTCTTATAAATATAAAAGGGAATTTGAAAAAAGAAGGGATACATCTACATTCTGCATGCTAAACAAATAGAGTACAGCAAGGTAAGAAGAAGTAGAAAGTTTAATATTGTACAATACATGTATTAACATATGAATATAATATAACAGCACTATATATTTTTTTTATGAACCTACGCCATAAGAAACAAGAATCAAGGAAACATAGATAATATTATTTTACTAATATAACTTATATCTTTGATACCAAAATAAAACCAACAACACAATGTGATACTAGCAGGTTAATCTTTCTATGCTGCAGCACTTCTCCGCAGTCAGTAGGCGAATGGGATAATGGGTTACAACTTACAAAGGAAAAAGACATACATGTATGAAGGTAATAAGGTTATTATGCTTTGGTTAGAGTAAGAATTTGGGTATCAATATTTTCCCAACCAATCGATTCATTTCATGTACAAAGTACAAGTTTACATCCTCGTGACATGTTATATTAATAAATTTATTTAATTTTGAAATGTAAAGAAAAATGCCATTGGGGAAATTGTCTGTGTTAAGTTTAAAACTGAACTCCTTTAGGTCAACTAAAGCAAGGGGGTACTAATATTTTTTGTCAGCTTCGTTGGGCACATCTGCTTATAAATGAGCAGCTCTCACCTTATTCTAAAAACTCTTTCTTTGAAACACATTTCCTGTACGAAACAGCAATATCATGAACAATTTTGAAGTTGAAAGTGATCTAGCAGGAGAGAGTAATTGGCCTAAGATACAGATATAGATTCATACGAGTTGCCTTGCCCTTACCAAGTGATTCTTTGTAGAAAAAAATATATAATGGTGCATTTACTGTCCCATAGCTGATTTATGCAGTTATGTGTGTTGTTCATCAGTGCTCATATTATTATTCGCTCATTTAAAACCAACATTATTATTATTGTTGTGGAAGAAGGGAATTATTTACATTGTGGTGATTGGTCACTCATATTGATATTCTGTAGTACTTTGATTTCTCTTTCGTAGTGAACTCACACTCCATTCTCCTGAGGTGCAGAGTATAGTGCCAGCAAACAATACAATTGGTGTTATTGTAATAAAAATTATCAGCTCGACTTGTCATTCATTATACTACATTCAAAATTATGCACATCAGTCAAACACTCACTTCTGTGCAGTGATAAATGTAAACAAACATTAATTCCAACAAACATTATAACTACGTCAACTTGATTACTACTTTCTTGCCGTCTTCATCAGTCAGGGCCGCTGTCTGTCATCTCATTCAACTTAGCTCATCTGTGTGTCATCTAGCTCTACCAGCTGACAACTAATTACTTGCTGTTAATAAAAGCAAAGTTTTAACACGCTCTTCTTTCGTTTCACAGGTTAGTAATTTCGTAATATTAGTGCTGATTGATGAGAAAGCAACAATTTAAAAGTCATTTTTAACAATGTATTTAAGGGGTAGGTATTATCATGTAGTGATCAACTGATCAAGGCAATAACACATTCGAAACGATCGTCAACTATTATATGGAAGTTGATTTTGGGTAAAACAGTAAACAGAAAAGGGTAGTTTTAGCTTCGACTTTGGCGAATATCAGCAGAGCAAATAGTACTTTGGTTTTTATTCAAAATAACAGTTTTCCAAACAAGTTTGATTTGAAATGTCATTTCTTTGCCATCTGGTAAGGAAGTATGAATAACGAGTTATTCACGAGGTGATGTCAAGTTTTGATTCACAAATGTCACAAATGGTTTTATTATTAATAGTTAAACGTAAAACTAAAATGTGAAATGAAGGGAAAGGTTCCTTGTGCACGATTTAAATTTTGTGATTACAGATTAATGATTTGCCGCTTCAGTTTGTACTTGCCACATTCATGGTATATTTTGAAAATACAGATTAAGTCATTCATTGAAAAGAGACATGCTTATATAAGTAAAGAGAAATGGGAGGGAATGGAAAGCTTGATATTAAGTATTTACGTATTATGCCGGGAAGAATTTTTGTTGTTTTGTTTAAGCTTCAGTTAATAATGAATATACTTCCTAATCCTTGCAATACAATGACAGCATTCAAAAACTCACTTGACTCATCTTTTAAAAATTATCATGTTGTTTAAATTTCTTAAATTCTGGCTGTAAAATAAAAAAATACAATGTTTTCATTTATAGGAACAATGGCTTCCTCCTCAGTTTCACAAGAGGACCACGATGTGGAACATGAATTTGCACTTGCTTCGCGTCGTGCCAAAGTAAGGTCGGCGAGAGCAAATCGATCAGTGAATAATGCGTACCCAATGAGAGGTAAGTCCAACACCGTTTTCTGCTTATTCCGCTTACGTGTACGGAAATGTGGCAGAAAAATGTAATATGTTTGTTTTGCAAAAAAAATTAAAATTATTTAGGCGAAGAGTGCGAAAAAGATGTAGACGAATCACACATTCCCAAACTAGAGCAGACATCTGTAGTTCTCGTAGAGCAAAATGACGCCAGTCCTAAACCAATATGTCGTGGTATCACCAAAGATAAAAGATCTATTCCTAGGTAGAATATTTTAGTTGATTTATTTCTTAGTAATTGAAACTATAGCGCTAACACTATTGAGCTTATGACAAGGGGAATACAGTGACGTGTGTAAGATCATTGACTTATGGTTGAGAAAAAATTATTAATTGTATTTGTAAACTTTATAGAGGTGCACATGCAGGGAAAAGTAACAAAGGTGCCAGAGACCGAAGAAAACTACGAGAAAAAAGGCGCAGTACTGGCGTTATGCACTTACCATCAACTGAGGTAAATAAAAAGTATTGCCAAAGCGTATTCATTTAATTTTCCCCATATTCCCCCCTTACAAGTTTAATCAAAAAATTTATTGTGATACATATTTTTGCATGATTTTTATTATCGTAATTACATTAGTCTACAGGTGGAAGTACCGGTGAAGACGAAAACAATGAAAATTCTTTACCACCATCAATATCTAAAGTTTCAAATTTAAATTGCGAAACCGAAGACAAGACGGCGACGGCGACGAAAGGAAAAAGGTTTACTAGATTGTGAATTTAAATTAACTCAATTTCAAACTAACTTTTAAAAATATCAAATCGTCATTTGTTTGTTTATTAAATGTTTTGATCGTGTAACATTAATTGAATTTCTTAGTGATTCTGATCTCGATGCCGATGACGAGGCCAATAACAGCGGTGACGTTAAAGTTTTGAAAGAAGATCACGAACAGGTAAAAATGAAGATTTTTTATTTTAATAATGAAAAACCGCGAAGCCCATTTGTGTAATCCGACATATGATATCTTTTTGCCGATGAATGACTGAAATGAATGTAAATTAATACAGCAACTGAAGTCAGAGAATGATCGGATGGGTAAACTTTTGGAGGCGAAGGACAGAAGAATAGCCGCATTAGAGATTCAAGTATCTCAACTAACTCGACAGATTACGGAAATTCGCGAGGACAATGCCAAGCTACATCGTGCACTTAATCCACAGACTTGAAATTATGAAAAAGTACTTAATGGACCATGTAAAAATGTTAAATAGTTGGTGACACGATTTTATCGTATACATTTGTCGCTTAGAATCGTCATCGCTCCTTCTATAATGTAGTATTAACGTGTCATTCCCATGTAGAAATACTGTACAGCAACAGCACAAATGATCATGTATACATATATAGTTAGGAAAAATAATATTAGTCATTACTTCTTACAATGTTCGAGAAACTGTTGTTATAAAATACAATGATACTCTGAATGGGGGATACATTTCTTTGATTTTGAAGTTTTATCCTTCAACATATTATATCGGTTGTTTACCATTTAAATTCTACTAATGATCTACTCTGTTGAATCTGGTACTGTCTGGACATTAGGTTGCTCGTCAGTCATTAGATCTATAGCTAATACTATGTATAAAATTATAATATATTATAATATGGGTAGAAAAAATTTCGTTCCAAACTTGTACATTTTACATTTAATCCTATTTCCTATCACATAAATAAATAGTTATAGTGCGATGAAGTGATTTATTAGCCCTACCACTACCTACAACCTAGCCCCAAATCGACTTCAGCAATATATTGACTGTACATAATACATACTAATAATAACAATAACCATACAATGACATAATTTTATTCAAAGTTATGTTGTGTGTCAAGTGATCTTCCACGCCACACACACACACTCACACATACACACACACACATACACATTAAATAATAATACATTTTATTTTAAACTACCTAGTTTAATTAATAAAAAGTTAGTAAAGTAGTAGGTAGCGCATCGCACGATTTGTAGTACGTAAAATGTAAGTAAGTGACACACCAAATACAAACCGACAAAAACAATATTCTATTATTAATATAGACGACTAAAGAACCAAAGGAGGCATCGCGGCAACTATGTAGCGAAACAAATGACGCCAATTCTAAGTTTTCATGTAACAAGTTTCAAAGAACCAGGGACGCATCCAACAAAAAGAAAACTCCAAAATATGATATTTAATATTTGAATTGACTTGTTTTATTTTTTGTTATTTGATCAACCATCCAAAAATGATAATTTACTAGCAAAAATTGATGCAAATAAAGTCTACCATAATAATAAAACCAAAACGGAACATGCACTTATCCATCAAATATTAATGTGACATCGTAAACATTTCATCCGTTTTCTCATCCCGCATAATATAAATAAATTATATGACAACAGCCGTTGTGTAAATACGTTATTATAATAAAAAATTATTCGCCTACCATATTCCCTCTACACATTCATGAAGAAATTTCGCGTAGCGATTGTCTAACTTTAAAAAATACATTTCCATATTATCACTAAACTTCAATTTTGTTTTCCACCATATGCACTTACTTTCAATTCCCATGGGTGTCAATATTCCGACTACTAGATACTGGATAATATGTAATACCTACATATGTACCATGACTTCAAGACGAAGGCAACTAAGCGTCAAGAAAGAAATTACCAATTTTTGGCCAGATTGTAAAAAAATCCAGCCCAAGCCTTTTACTCCTTCAGACAGATTCAGGTCAGGTATGTTGGTTTAGTGTTGTCGTGTCAAATTCGAGAGATCGTTCGTGGCAGGAAAGCGAAATAAATTGAAATGGAGTTCATGTCGTTCCCGTTGAGTTTGCTGCTTGCTGGTCCAAAAGAGAAAAAAACATAATGAAAGTCATGAGTCCTTCCTTGCAAATTACATATACCTACATAATACATAATACCTATGCAATAATAATAACAGTAGTAGTAAATAATAGCACAAAGTATGACGTAAGTTTGATACATGCATTTCCCCCCAAATGATACAAAGTGAAGCGAATTACCATTCTACATATAGGCATTTCAATATGTGCATCTCCTCCTCCACTACCAAGTTGGTTGTACCAACTCCATTTACAATTATAACGACTTCAAGCTTCACGAAGACCTACAGTTACTACAGTTACAAGTACAAAAGGCTGAAAATGGAAAAGATAGAGATGAGAGGAGACATGAGGAGGAGGGTACACTGTTGCTGCTTTTTATGCATACCATGGTTGATGGTGTTGATAAAAAATGAAGAATGCTTGTATACTGTATGTGTGCGTAGCGTATGCTCATAATATTCTCTTTTTGAGATCATATGTAAATCAGTGGGTTAAGAGATACTTTTTATATGGCACACAGAGGTTTTCTGTTTTGTTTCCCCACATATTGTACTCTTGTACCTTGAAATTTGTAGGATCACAAATCAATCAAGAATCCTGCTGTTGTTGTTGTTATTATATGGTTAAACAAAATATAAATAAATAAACCATTACGTACCATTTGTGATTAAACATTCTAAGTTTATTTGGAACAAACAGTACAAATGAGGGAGAGTATTAAATAGGGATACTTTGTATAAATCACGTTGGTATTAGTCATTGACTCTGATGACACTTGAAATCTGTAATAAAAGTCTGAATTGGAAGTAACTTAATCATAAAAATCCAAACAAATGTCAGGTAATAATCGTGCTTTCGACTTTTATTCGCTGTTCAGAATGCGAAATGACAAGAGGGAAGTTGTAAGGTTAACTGTTGGACGGGAAATACTTATATGAAATCAGTTTAATTAGTGAGTGGTTGTGTATATAATTGGAATGCATTCAATTGTCAGAAAGACAACATATTGTATTTGAGCTGGGATATCTTGAAGTAAAATTCTTAAAAAAAAAAATGTATTTAGTATTTGCACATAGCCCAACAATTTCTTCCGACTCTGGACTGTGTTAGGAATTGACAGTAGTTAAAAATACGGAACACAGTTATTAATTCAAACGTTGTAACGCACGAGTGTCCTCAAAACTTTCCGCTATTTTTAGTGTACGCTATTTTCCTGTGCAACGCAACGGCATGATTTGTTCTGTGTACGACGCAAAAAGTACCAGTGAACTAGAACCGAAATTGAAGTTAAGGTGAGGTCTGTTATACATACAGCTTGTCATACAGTCATTATTTCTCCAGTGTTCATTAACCCAACTTTTTGAATTATTTACAACAGGAACGGAAGTCTCTATATGGCACAAAACTAATAATACAGATACGTCACATGGACAATATTTATTTTCATAAATTTACTGCACTAATGTTGACGAATTCGATATACGAAGGATTTGATGAACCATTCTACGAGTTTCGGCAATATGTACTCATTGGATGAAGATTACCAGCACGATTTAACTATTTATACAAAACTGATATAGATTAGGTTCTTAACATAAACCTGTTAGTAGTTTCTATTAGTATTAGACTCAGACAGACTAAACGCATTTAGTTGATACTGATACATTATGACCTGTGGGGATTATTGCGCAAGGCTGGGTCGGTGGTGCTTCCACTGTTTTCTTCGTTGGCGTTTGTGGATTAGACCCTTCTTCATTTTGAGTTATATAATTGTTCTATGCATCTTGGTGCCATCTTTAGTTTTTACTTGCTTGGGTCATGAATGTAGCAAGAAACAACGTACCCAACTAATTGGTGGTGTTTTTGTGCTGCTAGCCATTCCTATTTCGTTTTGGGAAATAACACAGCATTTGGTACACTATACAAAACCGTACCTTCAGAAACATGTCATACGGTTAGTCTATATTTAATTTAACAGATAATATAATTCAAGTCAATGGCTTTCAAAACAAAATAAGTTATTTTTATTGTTTGTTCAATTTAGAATTTTATGGATGGTGCCGATCTATGCGTTAGATGCGGTATGTCAATGCATATTAAAACTTCTACATATATTTAAAACTGTGAATTGATAATGAAAAGTACATTTAAACAAATTTATTCTAGTGGATTGGTCTTTTGGCTCCCGAGTATTCAATATACTGCAACTCTCTCCGTGAATGCTATGAGGCATATGTAATCTACAACTTTATGAAGTTCTTGTTGAACTACTTGAATGCGGAAATGGACTTGGAAGCAAACTTGGAAATGAAACCACAGGTATAAACGACCATATTAATAATATTATAATTGTATCTAACAAAAATATTTTTTTGTTTATCTTTATCGAAACTGAT
Organism: Zhuqinia jingwanae; assembly: GCA_027744095.1. NCBI lineage: Eukaryota > Metazoa > Arthropoda > Collembola > Entomobryomorpha > Paronellidae > Zhuqinia > Zhuqinia jingwanae. Next base: position 4,814 of record JAHZNC010004283.1, on the reverse strand, counting down.
TTCCTGCTAATATTCTTGCTTCACAGGTGCACCATTTCTTTCCACTTTGCTGTCTTCGTGATTGGGAAATGGGACAAGAGTTTGTTCATAAATGCAAACATGGGATTCTTCAGTATACAATATTTCGACCACTCATAACATTTGTTGCATTGTAAGAAATAATGTACCCAATTATTTATTTTTATTCCTGTGGATTGACTCTTATTTGTCATTGGAAAGAATACCTCACTTGCAAAAATGACGTTGTGAACATCCGACAGCGTTCTAAAATATCACTAAATAATTTCACCAGTCTTCTTTGAGACCGTTTTCAGTATTCTTTCCAATATCAATGAGAATTTTCTAATGTCATTTTCATTTCATGTTTTTAGTATTTGTGAACTGTTTGGTGTTTATGGGGAAGATGAATACCGGTCTGACATGGCTTTTCCATACATAATATCAATTAACAACGTCTCCCAGTTTGTGGCTATGTATTGTCTAGTGTTATTTTACAAAGCAAACAAGGACGAACTTCAACCTATGCGTCCAATCGGAAAATTTTTGTGCATCAAAGCTGTAGTTTTCTTCTCATTTTTGTAAGCACATTTATCAAATTTCATCACTGTAATGAATACTGTTCTACAAAACTAGACACAAGTACAATGATTTTATGATATTATAAATTTTAGCCAAGGGGTAGCTATTTCCATCCTGGTGAATACTGGAATCATTGCTAATGTTTTTGGCACCACAGAAAAGAATGATATTAAGGACATATCCTCTAGTCTTCAGAACTTTTTAATATGTATCGAAATGTTTTTTGCTGCATTGGCACACCACTATGCTTTCTCATACAAAGCGTATGTTGACATGGCTGCAGATCAACCTAACTGTTGCGAATCATTTTGTCAAATGTGGGACGTTTCTGATGTGAAACAAGATCTCGAGGAGCACATTGGAGTAATGAGTGAGTGAACATGTATATGATAATGAATAATGTACAACTACCCTTTTATACATACATCTGCTTATATAATAAACTTGTCGGCTCACAAACTTACGTCTTTTGTAGAAAACACTGTTCGGCAAGTTATGCCTTCAAGAGTTTACCGCCATCCTGGAGGGCTACGTGAAGAAAGGGCCCATTTATTATCAAACTCTGAATCAGAAAATATTGCCAGCTCCTCAGCACCTGTGCAGGCTGCCGCAGCACGACTTGCTGCTGAAATGGATCCAAAAAATCCAAGAAACGTAATTGATGATGAGGATCCAGATGGTGGAAACTTCACAGATTTAACTGAAGATGCAGCTTTATGCAGTAAGGACCCAGTTTAAACTACAATGAATTATGTATTGTATATCAAATTTACCGTGGTTCATTACGATCTAATGGTTGCAAATTGCAACTGCAGCTGCTAACATTGTTATATGTTGTTAAAAAGTATTTTATTAGTTATTAGATAGTTCAGTTTCTGTTTCATACATTTTTTTATTTACAACGTATAGGTTCTGTGATATCTTAAATGTTGCTGAATGGTGTTTGAACGAATATATGTACACATAATATGTATTATATGAGCATTATTTATGCACTAGTCTCATTTTAATTTGTTTGTGTCAAACACAATTCCTGTATATTGCTTCGCTCCCTGTCTGTTTAATTGTAAGAAAAGTAGTGCTCTAAGTGATGATACCCTGTTAAAATTATGGGCCCTGGTTAGTATAATACCAACTGTATGCTATACATCTCAAATATTCAATTGTCTCTAGCTATGGCAAAAGTTTATTCTGGTCAACTAACAGAATGTAATATACAAATAGTTACTTAAAATCAATTTCATGACTTTCGAATTGTACCACTTCAGCATTACAAATCACAAAATATCAATTATTATAATATCTTGATTGCCATAAATTTATTTAGTGGTTTAAAAAAGTATGAATGTAAGAATAAAATTATGCAAAACCTGTGTGACTATTTGAAATTTATTTGTACTTTATTTTATCATTTGATGCACCAGCAGAACGTTACAAAAATATAAAAACCCATAATTATTTTTTCTTGCAACATCAGTAGATCAATACGCTACATAAGTGGACTCTTTCCAGGAAGGTTCTTTTTGACATTCTCAGCTTGCAATAGGTCCAAATAAGACCCATCAATAAAATCTCCTTCAGCTAATTTAAAATGAGTCTTCAAGTAATTCGCGAATTGTTCACCCTCAATAATTTGAGATGGAACATTACTGTCAACGATAACCTAGACAACATTATTGTTTAAAAAATTATTAATTGGAATGTTAGCTTCATTAATTAAATATTGTTGAATGTGTGCGCTCACCTCAAACTCGATGAATGTTCCGAGGTACTTGACAATATCAATGTGAACCCTTGCCGTCAAAGAATTTCGCTTGACGATGTAGACTTCTCTCTTCTTCTCAACCTTCCCAGTAATACCGTTTGACATTGCAAGAACCTTCTCCAACCCTTCGGGATCCGGTGCAGCTACCAAGATATAGCGGCTAAGCTTGGGACCATGAATGTTCGGACGTTCATAGCCAATCAGACATCCCTTTATCTCTTTAGTTTTAACAGCTGAAACATTTATTTAAAGTTAAATACTGCAATCAAAAAACTCATACATACCAGTACCAATACTACGATGAAAGAACATTAATTAGTATGATTCTGTATAGAATTAATTTTATCACGTAATGTTTTACGTCAAAGCTATCATGAAACTTACTATGCTCATATCGCAACTTGAGCCGACACTCCTCCCTCACAGATCCGAAGAACGTATCTGTCTGATTCAGCGAAAAATGCTCTTCAGAAATCGAAAGAGCCTTCCTATTTATATCTTCCAAATCATTCACTCGTGCCTTGATCTCAATATTGCCCGGCATGGTCAGATTTTCAAATTTAATTCTTCAAAATTCAGAGATCCAAAACGCGGGGTGTCAATAGATTGACTTGAATGTAATAGCTGAAATTAACATAAAAATGTAAGTCACATGAAAATGTTTATTACCTTGTCAGCTATCAATAGTTCAATAAAGAATTATTACTTAATTTATTTACTTATAATTAACCCCTTTCTAGTTATACTTAAATTAAGTGATTTCTATGTTCACATCTTTAATTTTAACTTAACACACAAATTATAAAATTGTAAAGCACTGTGTTTTCAGGCAACCATGGGATTTAAATGGCAGTGCTAATAAAATCATCTTACCCCCCCCCCCCGGCCGTTTATCAATTTACGGTAGTTAGTTTTTATTATAATTGCTAATTAATAAATACCTTAAGTGTGATGAATAATTTAATCACAATCACAAACAACGATGAACGAGACTCACAGACTAACCCGCAAGCAACTAAATGTGATTACGTACGTACTCTGAGCACATGTAAATACAAGAGAATACGGGAATCTCGTGACGAAATACAAGATCATCATAATATGCAATCTATGCTGGTAGTGAAGAAACTGAAATCCGAACAGAAACAGTGAAGCACAAGAAAGAAAAAGAAACATTTCCCGGTATAACATCACAGTTTTGTTTGACAGTGTAATGCAATGGTAAAGGTTGAGCAGAGACGCTCTGTCAGACAAAGACGGTATCCAGGACTTTATCATCGTATCATGCATTCAAAATTAAAAATTATTCGTTTTAAAGAATAGGGTATTTAAAAAATTAAACGAATGTCAGGCTCGACAAAAATGTTATTTTTTACAAGGAGGGGGTGGTAGTACCACCGTGGTACTGGAGATGAGACACCCTTAACTTATCGCATTTGTTTTTATGGGTAAAATTTAATGGTGTTGATGCCAAATTCTGGAATGCTTGCCTTATTAAAGCCACTTATGGCTCCACTTCAATTTGAAATGTTTTTTTTGTTTCAGCGATAAAATTTTTTTAGTAAATGTTTTAAATTGTCTGTTCTTTACAATTAGAGTCTTAAATGAAACATTTGCTCGGCTACTGTACGAAAAATTTATGAGTCATTCTGATGTAGAATTTCGTAATTGATGAAGTCCAATAATTAATAATAATTTTTTAGTTAACTTGACGAATTAGTTACATTAGTATGGTCGAGAAATGGAGCATTATAAAAATAGGTGTTGGATTGTGGGAATATTCTTCCTCTTCTTTGTGATTGTGAAGATATCCCACACTTTTAGTACTTGCTGTAGTACTATTACACAAAGCTCTTACGAAATCTAATCTAAATTCTCCTCGGCCAGTGGCCCCCTTGCAACTTTCCCCAATTGTCGGTGCTCGTCTCGGCCCAGGTGTTGTCTGTGTCGACCTTGGTTTAGTTTCAACCGAAGCCAATTTCAATAGGGGATCTGGATCAATCTTTATCAATGCAAATGCTTCCCTCAAATTTAAATCGTTTTTCAGAGCTTCTTTCTGTTGTCATATGGCTATTTTTGACATACATAAATACACATACATACAGACAGCAGCATACTTGGCTCGTTTCTGTTTCAGGAGGATAAACGTTGGGTTTTTGGCTCGACAATAATAGTTGGATAGTTACTGCTTGCATTTCTCACTGTATCTCTAAGGGACTTTTCAGCCTTTTTCAATTTTTAACGCGTGCGTGTCTGTGTGTCATTAATGTGTCTGTGAGACCTGTTATGTATGACTTTATTATTAAAGTTCATATCGTTAGCATCTTCCTTTAATCTTGACGCAATTTCAGCTTTGAGTATCCAACTTCTTCGCCTTAATAGCTTAATGGACAGAGACTGGAGCAATCCCGGATTACAGTAATCCCAAGCGTGGATTCGGATTACGGATTACAATCCGTAATACGTAATC
>JAHZNC010004282.1:0-10756 GCA_027744095.1 Zhuqinia jingwanae | reverse complement strand
CTAAAAGGAGCTAAAACGTACAACTGATCTAATTCGTAAAGTCTATGGAGATGCGTTTCTGAGCTTCTATCTTTCGGTTGTGGCTTACTACGCGGAAGCTCCTCATATATTGTCTGGAACCCGTGGTGACATCGAGATACTTATTTTGACGTATTGTGTGATCAGTCAAGTAATTTGGCTGATGGCGGCTGAATTTCATAACAGGGTATGTGCAGAGGGTGAAGAAAATGATTATTTTTGACAATTTGTGACAATGCTATTAGACCGGGAAAAAATCATTTGACACGTTGGAAATGTTGTATCCGAATGGACAAATTTTCACATTGACCTAGATGGCGTGAAACTTGAGCATCGCTTAAGACTTCACATCGCTTAAGACTTTAAGATTTCAGGAGACATTGCTGCGCAAGATTCCCGAAATTCGATTGTGTTGTCCAACAAATGTTTTGTCACTACTTACAAGCACTTGGGATCGGTAAATTATTAATCAATTAGAGTGTAATGAAAGATAAAGGTTACTGAATACAACTGAAACTGTAATTTTTGTAATGTTTGTTTTTAGATGCTTGGTTTAGTGATCACGTATGCCATTATTGTTTTTCAACTTCAACAAGGACAACACCGCAGCGATTAGTGTTGAGCGCATAAACTCTTGCGTTTAAATGAGTTTAAATTTAACTTAACAATTAAAATTTGTGTTATTTGTTAGAACCCCAAATTACATGATATGACTGGCAATGAAGCAAGTATTCCCGAATTATTTTGTTTTGATTTTGTTGAACAAAATTATGAATGAATATTATAATTTTATTTAGTATCGTTAATGAAATGCTTATTGACAACTTTTTTATGATATGACTGGCGATGAAGCAAGTATTCCCGAATTATTTTGTTTTGATTTTGTTGAACAAAATTATGAATGAATATTATAATTTTATTTAGTATCGTTAATGAAATGCTTATTGACAACTTTTTCACCATGTACAATACTTTTGGGTGTTTAATTAATTAATTTTTCTTAATACAGCATCATGTATTCAAGTAAATAGCAATTACTAACAATATTACAAACTCGCGGGTCATTTAATTAGTTGTTACTATTGTTTCTGTAAAGATAAATCAGTAATAATTACATTAATGATATAACACAAATAAAGATTAGTATAAATACTTGAAATAAACCAAATTGATAAATGCATAAGTTAAAATAAAAAATAAGAACACAAAATTGCAATATTTGCATTGTTTATTTCCAATGCGTATTGTACAAAGCACAGATTTATTTCAGCCCAATAAACATTTTAAACCCTGCATAGCAAAACATAATTTCAGAATATATATTTACACTTGAAGTATATTACATTTGTATATATAAGTAAAATCCAACTTACTCTATATACTCTCGGACCAGAGTCGGAAAATAAATGGCGGAGTCAATTTCAGGGCGGCGAAAATATGGTAGGCGAAAAATGGCAAGCCTTTTATATGGCAGGTATTTTATATGGCGTGACCATTTTATGGCAGGTATTTTATGCGGTGGACCGGTTTTCTGGCATGAATGAGCTCGTCGTAGTTACTGACATTTATAATATTATGCATGACGGCGAAGTCAAGCTAAACACGATTTTAACTGTGATTACTCCAAAAGCAGGTTGTATGGGTAAATCAAATATTCATCGGGATCAGTGGCAAGTTAACAACAATTAATTACTTTATTGCAGTTGACTAATTGTGACTAACATTTCCAAACCATTTCACTTCAAAATTAGTTTTTACAGAAACTTGTCATGGTGATGCGAAACATGATATAAGTAGAAAAAACATTACCTCAGACAAAGATCAAGTTACAACACAAGCCATGACCAGCAGAGTTGGATGGATGGACGGATGGCACCCGAATCTCATTCAAGATTCCGAAGAACATTCCTCATAAAGAACACTGATTTAAACAAACGTATGTTTTCTTCATGGTGGGGCTTTCAAAATTTTTGACCAAAACAATGTTTTTAAGTGTGCAAAGTTAAGATAATATTAACAAATTATTTATTTAATTAATTTTTATACATGACACCTAAAAATAACAATATTCCTCTTTTATTCATTTGTATTACGAAAAGAACATTCTGAGATTAAACATAAAACCGAACTTGTTTTTTTAGTTAATATGAATGTCATTAAGCATACCTTTAAATGTTGAATATATCGGCATCAGGTACAAGTAGTACAAAGGTACATTTATAATGTATCTATATCTATACATTATGTTGGAATTCTAAAACATCAAATTGATTATTATTACGCCGCTGTGCAACAGTGTAGTTTTGATTTAATCATGGTTGTCGGTGCTTGTGTGTGTATCCGCATATTCCTCATGATTAAAACGGCATATCCGAAATATTTCGGCATATATGCATTAGAGGTTAAGGGATCAAAGCTTATTGACTTGCAGCCCCGCTCACCCCTATTCCCCTCTCACAACCGAAAGAGTTAAGAAGGAAACGTTGATTTATTTTACTTTAACATTTAGCAAGTGGCATATCATTAGAAGCTCTTGACAGGTAACAAATGAAACACTGGTGTTACTTAGAATCCAACTTGCAGGTGCCCGAATATAATTTTTCCGCAACCCCATGTGCCAAGTGAGACATCATTTCAAAGCCCTTATTGAGTAACAAAGAAAACACGTGTTTTCAATCCCCATACGGCTCACAGCTACGTATTTCCAAGTCTTACAGCTTTATTAATTTTAAATGTCCCGCTGAGAAGCAAAACATGATAAAAAATAGAATGTAATTAATTCAAAGGAACAACAATCGAGCAAAACGAAATATCAGGTTTAACTTGTCTTTCAAACCATGTAGACGTTTCTCGATCATGTTTGCAACAAGAAGGAGTGATAAAATTGTAGCTTGGAAAAAGACAAAAAGATATATTACAATGCAACAAACTATGTTAAATTTGTGATCGGAAAAATAACCGTTGACAAGATAGGGATAGGAAAGATGGAGAGAAGAAGAGAAGTACTTCACTGAAGGACCTCACAAAAACAGAGGAACCACTCACCACCTGCTAGCGCCCAATATTAAGAAACCACTAAAAATACGGAAAACGAATAACATAATTAAAGTTTGGGTTTTAATGTAAAACATGTTCAAGGTTTGTCAAAGAATCCGAATCTTGTGGAAGTAATTTATTTTCAGAAATGTATCACCAAACAGTGAAAACATATGTCCCAACTGGAAATTGGAATTTCCAACAACTTCAAGGCTTAGTTTGTTGAAGGTTAATATCGATCGTCTCGATTTCGTGTGCCTGGTTGGTACTTACAACAGTAAAGGCAAATACTGTGTCGTACTTTTTCTCAGGAAGCAGATATATTGCTTTGTCTTTACGTTGCTTCACACACGTTTAGAACGATACTTGTTGTGTTGAGTATCACTCGTATCGTATAAATTCCCTATAGCAGAGCCAGGGCTTCAATTGCTATATAGCAAAGCTCTACTTCTACCGTATTTTTCTCAACACATAATTCGAAATGTGTCTAGTGAAAAGTATTACGTTGCTTTACATGTGCTTAAATATTTTTGTAGAAGCTAAAATAGAAAAATTGATGACTTTAAAACAGCCACACACGCAACCGTTGTTGCCTACTCTTAATTTAAACCAGTATATTGATCCATTCGCACATCAAAACTGTTTAATTTTCCTTGACAATTACCCCGACTATCAAATAAAAGAACCGAAATATCCCTTAATATTGCGAAAACATGAAGTCAGGTTGTTGGCAACCAAAACGTTTTACTTTAGCATAATGCTAGGGTCTATCTCCAACGGTAAAAAGGGTTCCAGATTTTACACGAACTGCCATCTTGAGAGATATTTGCGAAATGGAACCATGGATGCGAAAATATTTCATGGTCAATATGACGTTTGTGTGCGACTTAATATTTATAACTACGCTTCCAAAAGCAAGCCCTGGAACTGTCAAGTTCATCTTGTGATGAATCCTTCACTAACCCAATACAAAAGTGGAGGACGAAAGTACTATCTAATTCCACCCATTTTCGAATTTAAAAGAAAAACACTGTTTTCAGACACTCTGATACCCAGCTCAAGGCCGATTACTACAATTATGGTATTTCAGGATCAAAACGCAGCAAATAAACGGGATATCATTCTGAAAGCATGGGCAAAGCCCAAAACTATTCGAAACGAAATGCTCGCTGTCGCCGTTCTCCAGTTCTCAGCGAAGGAACAAATTTTAAAGCCTACTTCAATGGTTTTAATATGCCCGCTCTGTGCAAGGGATCGAAAGGCTATTCATGTATCTTCTTCACAATTTCAGAGTCTTGACCGGATGGGAGATTTGTTTATGGGATATCAGCCCCCAAACGTAAAGCTGCATTTTCAATACCAAAGTATTAATGACGAACAAAGTGGTACAAGTGACTGGATTAGTAGCTGTAAAATTATACACTTGGAAAGATCCCGTATCAATGTACGATTTGACTTAGCGGATGATCTAATTGCATATACATATGCTCAGGTGTGGAATAATGTGTTTAGAAACTATAGTTATGTGATGCAAGGTTATCGTAAAGTGTGTACTAGCGGAAAATTTGAAAGCTATGACCATTTTTCAAAATTTGGGGTTGTAAGTTTAACAACATTAGTTCGCACGTTTCCACATCCGCAAGTGTTTCCATTCCACATTACTGATAAAATAAACACATTCAGATTCATAAGCTGCGGCTCAAAGGATACCACTTTTCTTCCATTTGGAGATCTAGTGAGTGCCTTTGACAATTTTGTTTGGTATTCGGTTTCTGGGTTTGTGATATTTCTGAGTATATTTCATAGTATGCTAGGCAGGGAATACGCTTTGAGCATAAGCACTCTTGTGAAATGTTGTGAAACTTTGATCAGAATTTTATTGGCGGTTGACGTGCCAACTTGCAAACAAGTTTTTCGCAGTAAAATAACTCATATTACAGTCACATGCTTTGCAGTTATGGGCATTGTGTTGAGCAATGCGTACCAAAGTGATAACATGTATCGGTTGGCACAGCCACGACAGCTAGTTCCCGTTACGCGATTCAGCCAACTTTTAGAGCACAACTTCACAATATACACAAGGCTCGCATTTCTGGATGCACGAGGATTGTACCATCAGGATCGTCAACCTCAATGGATCCTTCAGCCGCATAAACTTGGAGAAACTGGTCGCTATGGTTTCCAATTTCTGTCAGAAGTATTGTTTTTAAACCATCATATTGAGTCTGCTCATGCTACACTCGGGACCACTGAACAATTAATTTATGACCACACAAAATTGTATCTTACAACAGTAGCAAACATTACAGAGTACTTTGAAAAACTTTTCAAAGGCAATACACGTCACATTCCTGCTAAAAATTATGCAAGTTATTACCTAACGTGGTTTAGACAAACAGTTCTAAGGGATGATGAGAAAAATCTACTTAAGACGCTAATTATCTGCAATAATTCGGCTGTCATATTACCAACACATAAATGCCTAGAATTTGCAAGGAGGCTACTGAAAACGCAGAGTTCTAGATCTGAATTTGTTGATTTGGGAGTTGAAGTTTATTTACAAGCGTATTACTTGTTTATCTTCAAGGGACACCTTCCTCTTTGCATTGTGCGTCGTTTGAGTGGATTACATGCATCAGGAATTACAGAATGGTGGCAAAACCTTGTTGCTAAAAAGTTATTGCTTCCTTCGAAAACGTCAGAAATTAGGGCTGCAGCCATGTCGGGAAACGTGTTGGTAATATTTGTGATGCTGCTTGTTGGAATCGCTTTTGCTGCCATAACCTTTGGCGTCGAATGTCTTGGAACAGTTACTAAAATCTTCTTTAATTTCGTTATTGGGATCTATCAAAGTATGAAAGAAGTGTTGGTCTCTATTCGGATCGAATTGTACCAACTGCTTATATGAAGATTGTTTCGCCCGTTCGCTTGAAGTGATTTATGAAACTCCTTTATCAGTTAAGTTTACATAAGCAACGGTAAAGTCCCGCAAATATTTTATGCTTTTGAGATATACATGTAATTACTTTGTAAGAGTTAAGTAAATTATTTAAAACTAGTAAACAAGTTTGAGTAAAAAGAAATATTTGTTTAATCTACAAAACTACTAAAAACAAAGGAGTTATTTTATATGTTGTGGAATGCATAAAACTTGTTAATTTTTTGAGTTTTAGTCAATTTGTTACTTTAGGAATGCAAGAGCACATATATATGTAGCTTTAATTTTATAACATTTATTCAATCTTCTTAAAAACTAATATAACTGGCCACATTATAAATGTAGTCGAAACCGATATCAAGCTTGCCGGTTGTATTCACAATTTAATGTACTTAAGTAGCCGAATTTGCACTCACACCCAAATGCAATGTTATATTTTTCCCTAATTTGGATTATTCAGCTTTCTTGAAATAATTATAAAACATTTAAATTTAAGCACTCGAAATTTACGTAAGAAAGCTAAATAAATAATAACAATGAAACATGAACACAATGTAATCCTTTTTTGATTTGTAACATCAACAGTAACTCAAAATAATTTATTTACAAACACGCTAACTATAGATTCATCACAAATACAAATCAAGATTTAAAATCATTACATTTGTGATGAGGGTTTCTACAGCCGTCACATTTTTTCTTGTGATCCTGGGAGACCAGATGAAAAGTGATTCCATCGCAGTTTCAAATTTTCCTGAATGCACACACATCGTGAATGCTCATTATGAAATGGCAAACTGTAAACTGGGATTGCTCCATTCTCTGATTGTGTGCAACCTCGCCGGTAAGGCTAATGCTATATTATGGGTATTCGTTTAACTAAACTGCAATGCATGTTTTAAGTGCAATTTCCTATTTTCGAGGTTACTGATTTTGTTACATCCAAGAAACAAATGTTACCATTTAGTCTGTTTTTTTCTTTCATGGACACAACGTCCGTCAAACAACTTCCTTCAAGCTTTTATTTAAATGCCAGTGAAATAATATTTGTGCTTTAAAAAATTACAAGTTGTATATAACACAATAAAAAGATTGGGCTTTTATTTCACCAAATTTTTTTGCACATTTCATGACGTCACATGCCGGGTATTCTGGTAATTGTTCCATTTTCTTTTGTGTTTACTTGGCTGAAATATTCATTGTTTTTGGCACAAACCTTTTGACGAAGAATTTATTACGTAATTGTCAAATCAATAGCATTGGATTTATGATGTGGCGAAATGAATATTAGATCTTTTTATTGTTCAAAAACTGCCACTGAAGCTTGTAAGTAAATGATGACTTGCATAACAGATCTGAGATATTGAATCTTGGAGGGAAAATCATGTACGATATACCTACTCAAGTCACAATTTGTGACTCACAATACTCACAAATGTATTAACAGGTGTGAAAGGAAGACGCAAAAAATGCTACAAAAAATCCCTTGCCCTTCAACATGCCTGAGATGATGATGCGGTCACTCACACTGGATTTGATTTGTTCTGGTTACTAAAACTATTTCTATAAACATGCATTTAAATTTAATTGTCAAGCCAAACTGATGCTGACATTGGTGCATTAGATTGTTCAAACAAATATTTTAGCAGGAAACTATGCACCCATAATTAAATATTTTTCCTCATTTTTTCTGCACTTCAAAAAATATTTCAAATGTAAATTTAATATGATTAATCTTTTTTAGTATGTAAATTTCAGAAAGCGGAACTTTTTACTTTTTTATTATGCTGTTTGATTTATTATGCGATCATGATGGTCATCAATACAAAACTGGGAAAAATAGTCTCTTTTTAATATTCGCTACAATTTTTTTCTAAATGTATATTATTTAAATCATTTTCTTCCAAAATTTCTGGGGTTTGGTGGATTTGGGAGGTTTGGAGGATTTGGAACTCTTCCAAAATTGCGGTTCTCTCCAAAAATAGCGAAGTGGGGTTGGTACGAAAATAGGCGAACTGTTGGATCACAAAATTAGTAAACATATATTATATTATCACGCCATTATACATACCTATAAAAGTGATTGTTTGGTGAAAATATGTTGGAAAAAATATTCACCATATCAATTTCTTCTCTTTGGTCGTATCTGTGGAACTTGACTTTGATCTTGTTGACCTGAAGCAACAACAGGTGTCTGTATGTCACGAGCTTCGACTAACCCACTTATTTCTTGTCCCTCCGAGATGACAGTTGTTGAAACAAGGCACATTATTATTGCAATGTATAAACTGCACGCACCCATTTTGTGAAAACTTCTTTCCTTTAAAATAAATAAAAAGTTTTTACATCGGAATTCTATTCAGATTTGGACTGGAGGATCAGAGATGATGATTATGACTGATCTGTTGTGCACAATATTTTCTTGTGATCATTTTTTCTTATTTCATTATACAAAATGAAGATAAATTTTCAAATCCAAAGACGTCATTATCCTGGGAAAAATCTCTCAGATCGTGATCATCACATACAAAAATATAACAGAATTGTGAAAAGGAACTCAATAAAAAACGGCTGAGGACACAAGAAAATCACGTTCCTGGCTGGAATGACTCTGTTAAGCATTTCTACGAAGAATACAGATGCTGCTATTTACGCTGGGTGAATAATGGCAAATTAAGATATCGGGACCACTTTGAACTGATGACAAGTAGGAAAAGATTTAAAAATGCCCTGCGACGGGTCAGGAGGAAGAAAGAGCAAATTTTGAATGATGATCTGGTGACTTCGCACAGTGATAAAAACTTTTATAAATTTTGGAACTCAGTAAAGCGTTCAAATAAAGAAGCAACCACCATCGCGACTAGAGTAGGTGGAGTGGAGGGGGAAAAAGAAATCTGTGAAATGTGGGCTCAGCATTATAGTTCTATATTTAATTCAAGTACGCACACAGTTCACAAGTGTGATAATTGTTCCAGTACGAACATATTTCGTGCCACCACAGATGATGTGCTTGATTGTATACGTAACCTCAAAACTGGAAAAGCAGCTGGACCTGATGGCCTACGTGCAGAGTCAGTGAAGTTTGCTCACCCAATAATTAGTGACGTCATTGCTAATATGTTTAATTCATGTATGGCACACGCTTTTCTACCTGAAAATGTAATGCAAGTGCTACTGGTGCCTATTCTGAAAAAAAATAATTTGGATGCGAGTGTGATAAAAAATTATCGACCAATTGCTTTAGCCACGGTTATTTCCAAAATATTTGAACTTTTGATACTAAAGCGGTATGCACCGCAACTATATACGCAACCAGGTCAGTTTGGTTATAAGAAGGGTGTTGGCACAGAGACTGCGATCTTCACAGTGCGACAAATATCACAGTATTACTTGCGGAAGAATACACCTGCATATTTTTGCTACCTTGATGCAACTGCTGCATTTGATCATGTCTCCCATCACCTCCTACTGAAAAAGCTGTGTGAACGTGGAATAGGAAGTGAGACTATTGCATTTATGCAATATTGGTTTAACGTACAGGAATTTGTGTGTAGGTGGGGTAGTGTAATTTCATCCCCGTTTCTAGTTCGCAGAGGCTGTAGGCAAGGGGGCATCACTTCCAGTAAATTTTTTGCCTTATACATGGACCAGCTATATGTTGCGCTCCAACACAGCCAAATTGGCTGCCACGTGGGTTCTTTAACGTGCAATTATTTAGCATATGCCGATGACGTCATCCTAATGGCAACTACAATATCTGGCCTCAGGAAACTAATAAAAATGTGTGAAGAATATGGCGATGAACATGATATAAAATTTAATCCGACAAAATCCTTTCTACAATGCTTTATCCCCAAATCAATGGGTGAAGGAGAAAGACCTACTGTAGAAATGAGTGGCATGTCAGTTCCATGGGCCACATGTGTAAAATACCTGGGATATGAGATAAGCTGCTGGGATCGGGATGACGCTGAGCTGATGCGACGAAAAAAAGAGCTATATATGCAGGCGAACCTTGTAAGATCGAGATTTAGAACGTGTAGTTTAGAAGTGAAGAAATACATCTTTCAAACCTTCTTTAGCAACATTTACTGCTGTAGCTTGTGGCAACCAACTAGCCAAAAAAAGTTACAAGAAGTGCGTGTAGCCTACAACGACTCATTCCGTTGCCTTTTTGGATTTACACGTCACTGTAGTGCAACAACTATGTTCGCTGAAAATGTCATTCCAGACTTCTTGGCCTTGCAGAGGAGAGCAGCCTTTTCTTTATTGAAAAGACTTGCAACATCTGATAATATTATATTAAAAAATATTTTCAATTCGCATATTTTTCTTGACTCCTCATTGTACCAAAAATGGAGGTCATTACTTTTATGTATTAATTATGAAACGACAAATGATTTGGATTTGTATGCATTATTAAACGATTCGAATTTTGCGTTATAATAATTTTTCCTGGTTACTACGATGAATCTTGCGGTCTTGCATTCACTGTACTTGGGTTTCTTGGCTGTCCCTACTCTTTGTCGCACTCCGGTGCTCCTGACATAAAGAGGGGAAACAGTGAGATACGGCCTGTGGGCTGTATTGTCTCCTTGCCGGTGGTGCATAACTGCTGTTCATTGTATTGAGCCTATGGAATTTCTTGTTGTAATGTTATAAATGACATATGTATAATCTAATCTTAATTTTTCTCCTTTATTTATATGGATCTTGTACTATGTATACTCTCTGATCTGCAATAAAGACAATAATAATAATAAT
>JAHZNC010004281.1:0-10243 GCA_027744095.1 Zhuqinia jingwanae | reverse complement strand
CGTACTTGGCGTCACACTCCATACCAATTCCCAGGATTACTTTTCCAAGTTGAGTGAGCAACTGGAGGACTTGAGACAAGTCGATAATTTAAATGGTAACCCCTTTTTAAAACATTGCATTTGTGTAACAAATAACTGTTAGGACGATAGTTAATTCTTTTACAATATATTTTTTTGTAGATTTTGCGGAAGCTGTCCGTCGGAACCGAGTCAACAATAAAGCTATGTATGGGTCTGCCCTTTTTCCGTTTTGGTTACTTTTGGCAATGTTTATTGTTTTGATTACCATTTTGCCATTGTTTTTCCTTTCCATCTTGCTCCTTTCAGCAACAACAAAGGTTTGCTACACAACAAAATATATATTCTCACAATTATGTACACAAAACAAAATAATCTTTGTAATATTTTTGTGATGTTATCTTTTATTCTTGGTTTTTTCCAGTTGGCGGAGAAGAAAGCGGCAACTGAGAGATGTTGGCAGTGGCAGAAATGTAACGCCACAATGCTTCTTGTTTACTTCCTTTTTTGTATCACATTTTTGTGGAAAGACGGCGGCACAATCACACTCAATTGGTTTGTTATCCTGATGCTAGTGTTCATCTTTACCCGGGTAATCTTCTTGATCATTGTTTTCCTTTTTATTCGGGAACTTAAGCAATGTGTTATCGTTTCCGGCTCTCAAGAAGAACCAAGTGTTCAGCATACTGTGACTGTTGAGGCTGATGATAAGCATTAAACAGATTAAAAAAGTTGTGAGAGATTTATTTTGAATTTATTTCTGTAATTAATTAAATAGCGTCAAATGAAATATAAAATATTTCATTTCATGTTCGTCTAATTTGGGAACTTTGGACGTCATGTTGGTTTCGTTGAACATTTTGTTATGATGTCTAAAAATAAATGTTTTTAAAGTTGCCAAAATAATTTCTGAAAATAAACTTTATTTGAATTGTTTGTACAAAAATTAGTGAGTAGCTACATTTGATTTTATATGTCAAATAAGTTTAAAAATAAATAATGAAAGAATATTGCCAAAATTAATTGAATAATAAGGCTACATAAAAAAATTATTATTATTTTTTGTTTGCCCGCAAATTGCACAAGTTTATTGCGTATGCAAAGCATGATATGAGTATGAGTATGAGCAAAGTGATTACATGGGATCATACAGTAAGTTTTAAATTGGCGGTAAACAAATTCATTAAAAAAGTATAGGTGCCCATTCCTTATTTCTGAGATGTGTGCATAGTGACAGTTGTATTATTTCATGTATTGTTAACTGAAAAATATTTTTGACTTCATCCATTTACAGAGAGTGGATAAAATTGTTGTACAATGTTGTAATTTCCTGATGAAAATATGTTTTTTTGTGTAAACTTCTTTATCTATATTGTTTTACCCAGGAAACACTGTTTTTTTTAAATTTAGCACTATTTTTATTTTTGATGGTAATTAACCCTTTTTGTTGGTAATTAACCCTTTTATTTGTACCTATGGATTTTTTTTCACTTGTAAAACTGTGATAGATCTGCTAATAAAGATAATAATAATAATAATAATAATAATAATAATAGGTACATACGTGTATATAATGTCTAAAATAATTACGTTTAACAAATTTAATTTTAAGAAAACAGTCGCAATTAGTTCGGCCTCCCAAAACACAATGGTTATTGCGACAATGACATATTAAATCCTCCTTGGAAACGCTTTCGAGATGCATATCCACTATAGAAAACCTTTCGATCGTGATAGCAAATTTTCCTGATTAGCAAAAGAGTAGGCTGTTGATTCCATCCAAAGTTATCTGGAATTATAAATTATGATATTTGTAGTTATGTTTTTGTTAAATAGTGGACTGGTATTGACAATATACCGATTTCACATTTTTCATTCCAAAAATTAAAATGGACTGAGACTGACCTCGCTGTCAATTGGACCATATCTTTCAACCAGGTAAAGTTCCCTCAGCGGCATTTGGCGAAGTACTCGACTAAACAAGTCATCGGTTACATATAACCTCCCTCCTTTAAAATTCTCCAATTTCAATACTTTTAAATCTGAAAAATACCAATACACAATCGAATTTAATATTTAAGGGTTAATATATTAGTCGCTCATGTTAAAGTCGCTTTCTAGTTAAATTGAAATTACATAGATTTAATTACTTTTTAAAGCCCAAAAGGCCGGGTTCTCCAAATCCAAGCCAATAAAATCAACATCTGACAAATCAACGCAGCCATCAAGACATAGTTCCTGAAGGTGAGGAAGCCCTCTCCATAGTTCAGGTAGGGATACCAGCTGGCTCATTTCACCCCGAATTTTTAGTCTTCAAGTTGGGACAAGACTCCACAGTATTCCGCGTTCTGGGTGATTTTTCCGATGGGATTTCTTCTTTAAGACCATTTCCATTGTAGAATGTAATATCCAAATAAACCACATTCCTTGTCATTCCACCAAAAATCATTCTCCACCATCGCCAGATTCCATCAGAGTCACTATCATTGTCGAATGAAATTATAATTGTTTTTAATTTCGGCCATTCGTATTTTTGTTCTAGGGGTTCTGGATTCTCATCCAATAGATGCCAGTTCACTTCTTCCAAGTCCAGCAGAAAAGAATCAGGTTGATATCCGTCATAGCGTATTAATGTCACCTTGGCATTTAAGGTTTTAATCATGGCGATCAGCGACCCCATTTCTGGTGTACGGTCATTCGTCCTTAAAAGTTCTTCAATAAATGTCCCACTGACATCTTTCAATTTCAAGTTAGGCGCACTAAATAGGCACTTACAAGTCAATCGTATCGTCTTTATTTATTAGTCTTAGCAGCTTAAATTTGGCACACATGTGCCAGAATACCCGATTAAATGTAAAAAAGTAAAAAAAACTTGACCACGCCCACTTACTCCCAACCTTCAAAATATTTTAAAGAGTATTAACAGCTTAAACTTGACACACATATGCCACGCAACATAATTAAACGTAATCGGATATTATGACACGTGTATTCTAATGTGTGCCAAATTTCAGCTGATAATACTCGTTAATAAAAATTTTGACCGTTAGAAATATGTAGGTGTGGCGCGAACGTGTGGTTCAAAGCAAATAAGCGAAAATTTGGAAACTTTTTGGTCCATACCATAAGAATGGGTTAACCCGTTTTTAAGTTGAATGGAGGCAGGACTGGTAGCAGATTCGACGAGAGGCACTGTATTTGTCGCTCCACTACACACTGCTGTCACGTTATTGGCTAATAAAATGTTCTTTATGGCTTTCTTAAAAATGAATGCATGGCATGAAGCTCTTTGTCCTTGCTCACATGTACCTTTCAAGGACAAATGCATGCGTATGGAATTAAAGACTATTACGAACTGTTTACAGTTCATAATAATATGGCGTTGTCCGCCGGCCGGCCTTCCGTCCGTCCGTCCGTATCCGCATTTAAACGAAAACTTTAAAGAATTTTTGAATTCTGTTTGCGGTAATCGATACCTAAGGTCAGTAGCTCGGACGAATTCGAAGATGGGGTCATGGGGTCATCCCCCGGGGTTATGGGGAACAGATAAGGAACAGATAAGGAACAGCTGGCCTTATCCTGGATATCTCGGAAACTATCAGGAATTTTCAAATTCTGTTTGCGATAATCGATACCAAAGGACAGTAGCTATGATGGATTTTCAGATGAGGTTCATGGGGTCATCCCCCGGGGGTAAGAGGGACAGATAAGCCATGTATTCATAGTATGTACACATGAGGCATGCACGTAATAGGAATCGGACATGCTGATTCCGAATATGAGTTCTATTTTATAATCGCAATTAGTTAATTGTAGTTAACTAATTTTAATTAACTTTTTTAGTTGGACTGGGACCGAAATCAGTATGCGTATATAATCGTACATGCTGAGTTCAAATATAAAGTTGATTTTTAAATCACAATTAGTTAATTGCATTTAACTAACTATAATTAACTTTTTTGGACGGATTGAGACCAAAATCAGTATGTATGTAATCTGACATGCTGAGATCAAATACGACATCTATGTTGAAATCGCAATTAGCTAATTGGAGTTAACTAACTATAACTAACTTAGTAGTCGAAACAGCAGAAAGTAGTGAAAACAGTTCATAACTACTGCTTTACTTAGGTTTATTGCGTTTCATATGATTTCAATTTATGAAAAGCACCCAGCATTTTCAATATCACTCAAGAGGTAAGCATGATATGTGCATCCCTGTAACGTAAAAGCCAAAATCCTTTTATCCCATTCTCTATTGTCTTACCCTTATTTATCCTTTCGCCGTCTTAAAGCTTTTATTAGCTTGTTTTGGGTCACGTTTCTTTTGCATGGCTATATATGCCTTGTTTCAATCAATTCCGTTATTCACATTTTATTCCGTTCTTCTAAGCCGCTACAACAAATCAAGTAACATGAACGCATCATACACATACATATTCGCCGTGAAGCCAAAATTTAACCTATTTTAGGTGTCAGTATATGTCCCATGAATTCAAAGAACAATATACCCTATTAAACGATTAAAATAAGGATCGTAATGCTTTAGTTAAAGTTTTAGTGCTCTAGTATGTTGGTACCAAATTTGGTGCAAATCAGTGACTGTTTATAGCTTTTCTATTATGTTAGCGCCCCTGGCGGCAGCGCAATGAACTTATAGCGCTGAAAATGCTACTGAGTTAAAGCTTTAGTGCTCTAGTATGGTTTTACCAAATTTGGTGCAATTCATTGACTGTTTGTAGCTTTTCTATGATTTTAGCACCCCTGGCGGTAGCGTAATGAACTTAGAGCACTGAAAATCTATACAGATCTATTCTACCATATAAAAAACCAATGTGCCAAGTTTGGTCCAAATCCGATCAAAACTGTGACCTGTAGAGCGCGGACATACATACATACGCCCAACAGATTTGATCTCCGATCTTATAAATGATCGTTATACGATCCTTAATAAATGCACTTATTTTTTTGTCAGGAAAATTCCAGTTTTGTTTTATACTTGAGAGCATTGAATACACACACGCAATGCACATTAGCATATATGTACATAGGTAGATACATGCATTTATTGGTAATAAGGTCATTGATTCATGGAATATTTCCATTTTATTTCTTTGAACTGAAATGGTAAGGACGTGCGACAACTGTGAGGAATGGCAAATGGCATTTTAGTTGGTGACTTGCTACTGTCAAGATGTCCAGGATATTGGCTCTTTGAATATATTTTTTCAATTAGGGGTTGTGTGGTCGGGCTTAGTCTAGCTGGTCAGTGGTGTTTTAAACTTCATCACCGGTTAGTTTCATCCAGGTTTGCGCAGCTCTACAGTCCTCACAAGAATCAGCAAGTAACAAGCAGGAGAACCATCATCACGGAGGAAGAAGAAGAGAGGACATTTCAATACCCATGACCTCACATCCGAGGGACAAACTTCACTTCGCCAACCTAGCTTAATGTGACGTATTATTTGAATCATAAAGCTAGATTAGCAGAGTAATGTTTTGTCTCCTCAATTCAACTGGTCCAGTTGCGTACATCCAGTCATTACAGAAAAACAAAGCGTGTCACCTTAACTCACTTCCATCTCATCAGTCATGGATACATCATTAATTTTTCTACCGGGTTTGCGGCAGCCAGGTGGTTAAAAAATAGGAAAAGTCATATTATCTGAGAAATTAGAATTAGGAGAATATCAAATTAGGCAAACCATCATCAGTTAGATTTTTTTTGTACTTGTTATCAATTTAATGTTGAAGAAAGAAACTAGATACCAATAAGTAGTGCGTTTTCAATATTCATCATATTATTTCAATAAATTGGAGATAATTAAAACAAAAATTTCTCATAGTTAACGGTTCCCTTATTTTGATATTCTCCAAACTGTCAGTTATCTCAAAATGAATTCTCAGTGAAACGGGATTTTTCCTTTTTTGTATCCGATCCACTGTCCGCAACCCCCCCCCCCACCGCGTGGAAAATAAATTACACCTAGACATTTTCAGTAGGATATATGATCATATATACCTAAAGTATGTTTTTTGTTGAGAGTTTGGAATTTAATGGTACATTTTTTTCTGATAATATTTTTTTAACTCAAACTACAGTATTTTAATGTGTGGTTAAAAAATGCGTGGCGATAAAAATAATGACCTTCTGTGACCGTGGGCATGTACTCGTTATTGAAATTATTCCGTGCTGATAAAAATGAAGTTCATTGTGGATATTTTGTGCCGCAGCACAATCAAAATCGGCTGTTAATTGCATTTCCCTGCTGAGTTAAGCAATCACAGTGGCCTCCCATCATCGGTGCCTCCGTACATGGGTAAATATAGTAGATGGACCACAATACCCGGTTATTTCCTAGTGGGGAACAATATCTATATTCTTTTGGCAGTTGTGTGGACAAAGCGCAAGATTCTTTGCGTTGGCCTTGTTTGCTACCACCAACTATTTACTGCTGGTAAGAATCAAATTAATTTAAAGAAAATGATTTGAAGATTGAAAGCAACTTTGTTGATTACAATTTCCGTTGTACATAATCCATGTGCTGCTAATGTATGTCTTGTATATCAATCTGTTCAGCACGACCGGAATCAGGCATCCCAGAATAGTTTGCTACCTTTGCTGTTTCGTCCTTCTTTAATTTTTTCGCATATGACGACTTACCTGGCAGGAATAAGAAAATGATTTTGTACTATATTTTCATGTTTGTTGAAAATACATGTTTGCTTTTTTGCTGGTTTTTCTTCTGGTTTCAGGATTCGCTGAATTTCGAATTCCTGGACTTGTTGGTCACTACACCCTGTTTTTTATTGGGATCCTTTTCATGTTCGTGTACTACAAATATTTAGCTATAGTGGAGAATACTAAATGGTTAGCTACAAGTAGAGATGAGGAGGAGTTTTACTCGGAAAAAGAATGAACGTTGTTTTACAGTAAATGCTCCCTTTTAGTAAGTGATCATACTAACGATAAGCCAATGGAATTGTAAAATGTTAAAAAGTGTTGAGTGGCATGATTAAATGCATTAATTTCCATACTTAATTCTATTAATTTTTTTATTTAAAAATTTAAAAACATTCTCGCAGATACGCCACGGAGTCGTCTGGGGACGTTGATTTCTTTACGATGTAGTCACCATTTGCACCAAAGATTTTCCAAAAAAATATGTGAAAGCAAAAATAAACGAGAAGAACAATTTGTTGGTTTGACTGGGTTTTTCCCAATTGGGGTGGCTTTAGGGTTTAAAAGTTACAAGATGTACGACGACACATGTAGGTTACATGAGTAAAAACAAAAGGTCGACATCATTTAAATGGATTATCGCGCGCGGGAAGAGATGAGTTTCAAAGGATTTCAAAACATTTTGAGAGGCATCATCACATGCATGGGAGCTCAAATTGGAGTAGGATTTATGCATTTTATTCAAACCAGGTCATGTGGATGGTCAGTTTTGATTGTGGACTATGGAATTTGTAAGAGAAAAGATTGTGGAACTTTTACTTTGAGTTTGTATTACTGTAAAAAATATCAAAAACATTACCAATTGTAATTATAATTTGTACGTCCACAAACATATCATTTAACTTCATATTAGGTAATAACCTCCTCACTACATTTTAGACGGCATGAGTTCAATAATAATAATAAAAAGTAACAACAAATAACAAACTAATATATTTTTATGTACAACAACTGTGCAGAAAGGAAAATACTAGAAAAAAAATCATACAACATTTAACTTTGCAAACCAAACCTTTTAAACCAGCCTTGCTTTTTGGCAAAGCACAAATCCCTGTAAATAGACTCCATTGAAGGTTCCAGGCACTCTGAATAAAACTCTGGAAATATATCTTTCAGCTTGGAACTCACAAAATAACTGGGATCTGAGCCGCCCTCCTGAAACCAATATTTCAATGCCGGGTTTGTATCATAATGGTGCAAAAAAGCTTCATCGCTCCTGTAAAAATCTTTAAAAAGAACAAATGGAGAGTCATCTGGGGTTTCCTCCCGAATTTTATGGGCAAAGTCGACATAGTCGACAAGGTCAACCTGATACCCCAATCTTTTGGCGATCTCCACAAATTCCTGGTCCAGATCCGGACATTTATTTGAAATGTTGTAAATGTCATTGGGAGCATTTTCATTAAAAAATATCTGGAGTGAAGCCCAAGCGCAAACATCCACAGGGAGCATGGGCAAAGTCAAGGGATAACTTGGCATAACCCCTTGTTTCAAAATGAAGAGGTAGCGAAGCATGGCGTGATTTTGGTCGAGGATAAATCTTCCAGTTTTGGAGTCACCGAGAATTAGCGGTAACCTGAATACTTTTCCAGGGATTCCTCTTTCCAAAATGGCTTGTTTAAAAAGGAAGTCAGTCACAAATTTTGTGATTGGATAGGCTATTGTTGTGACGCCATCGTAGTCATGTGCCTCTGGCCAGCTTTCAGACCACCTGCCGCATTCATCCACGGTGGCCACTGCTATCATGCTGGAAGCATTGTACACCTGTTTCAGTTTGGCACCTGTGCACGCGAATTCAAGAACATTTTTGGTGCCCCCAATATTGACTGCTCTCATGTCCACTTCAGATTGTCGTTTCCTGTAGTAATCCATATGCTGAACACTTGCAGCGCAGTGGAATATCGAATCAACGCTATTACAAAGTTCCTCCCAGTCCAAAGGATCCATGCCCAAATGCGGCTTCGCCACATTTCCGGTGACACACCGAATTTTGTTCATGTCCACTTGTGTGGCAAGATCTCTTTCTTGAAGGACACTTTTAAGACGTTCTTCCACAGACTTGGATTTGGTTGGTCGGATAAGGCAGATGACCTGAAAGATTTGAGATAAATTTGTGAGTTCCCGGAGAACATAAGGTCCAAGTGTACCAGTACATCCGGTCAAGAGTACCACCGAAATATCCTTCACATTTATTCTTTCTTGGCCCGGTTGAGTGTAAATGTTTTTAGGTAACTGGCAATCCTCTTTGATAAGTTGTGCGACCTCTTCCGCCGTTGGAATCTTTTCTTGTTCAAGCTCCTGGCCTTCAATGATTTTGACAAGGGCATCAGCAAGAAGACTCACAGTGTTAGAGTCCCTTAAGGAACTGGCATTTACAGTAACTCGGCCTCCGAGTAAACTCTGCAACGCATTTTTTAGCTCTAAAAACATAATCGAGTCCACTCCCATTTCTTGAAAAGTGGTGGTATCCCCAATAACATCGTCATCATCCAGTTTTAAAATGTTTCTTAAGATGTGTCCTATTTTTTCACTGCAAACGTTCCGCTTTTCTTCTATGGTTTCCATGGAGTCGTATTGCTGCCAAAACTCGGTCGTCTTCAAATTTATAGAATTTCCGCCACTGGCTCCACTGTGGAATTTCCAGACCCGCTCATCGAACATTGAAGATATTCTGGGAAACAGCTTGCATAACAAGACAAAGGAATCAATGTGCACGATCCCTGTTTGAGTGCGGTGGCTCTTAAGAGCGTACTCCAAACCGGCAAGGCCCTGCAAATTGGAAAAGGGCTTTATACCTGGAAGATCCACTTCTGTGGCGACACCCACTTCACCCCACTGTCCCCAGTTTATTGTGGTGGCTGGTAATCCAATAGAATTTCTATAGAAAGCAAATGTGTCCTCAAAGTTGTTTCCAGCTGCATGGTTACTCTGGCCGGGAGAACCGAACATTGCTATAACGGAGGAAAATAACACAAAATGCTCCAGATTCAAGTCCTTTGTCAACTCGTGAAGATTTAGAGTTCCGTCCACTTTTGAGTTGAAGGTGCTGGAGAGGTTGGACCAAGTTTGGTTTTCGATTAGGCCATCATGAAGTGTTCCAGCGGCATGCATAATGCCCCTCAAGGGAGGTAATCCCATTTCGGGTAACTTTCTTTGTATCAAGTTTTTGCATTGCTCAAAGTTCCCAACGTCCAGTTGCACAACCTGAACTTGTGCCTTAAAGTCACAATTTAACTGCTTGATATTCAGTTGCATTGTTTGGTTGGGTGTGCTTCTTCCAGCCAATAATATATGCTTGGCTCCCTTTTCCACCATCCATTTGCAAACCACAAATCCAATCCCTCCTAATCCTCCAGTGATCAAATAAGTCGCCTGTGGATTGAACATGGGCGTGTACACTTCCGGCTTCCCGTTTTGTATCCTCACTTCAGGCATCACGCATACCACCTTGCCTATCTGCTTTGCAGCCTGCAGAAATTGGAG